>CAJPEV010003398.1:8063-31156 GCA_905338385.1 Darwinula stevensoni | reverse complement strand
GCCCTCTAGACATGAAATAACACTCTTTAGTCACCATTACACTCGTATTACCCAATATACAGGTATTTGAAAAAAACGCGATAGAGTTAAGCTGCGAAAGTCGAAGCGCGAAGTGGCGAGGGGCGACTGTACTACTATTCGTCTGTGTAAACGGTGCAGTACTTGGTCTCTTCTATCTTTAATAGCTTATGACTTATTAAACACTGCAACTTACAGGAAAATCCAGATATGTCACAAAGACTTACAATGACAAGTATAAGAAAAAAAATAGCAACAACACGTACGCCAGACCTCAACCCCCCCCAAAATGAAATCCTAGATATGGCCATGCACACATTAGCTAATCATTTTCCCCATAAGCTTCCAAATATTTAAGGTAAGGGCAACGGTTTCATACCACTGAATAAGACCTTTTGAGGTAGATATATTGAATATAAATAGGAACCAAATAGGTGGCTTTCCAACAAACGTTAATGGGTAGCTTAGCATGTTACCTGCTTCGTTGTATCTTGTGATCCATTGATAGGAAAAACCGTCAGGCATTTGGTGCTCAAGTTCAAGAAAATGTTAGTTTTATTTGCAAATCACTGTGGAGAACATACCAGTTCAACAACGTGGTCATCACAGAAGGAAAACTAGGCCTACGGAGCATACACTTATTGCGAACTTAATTGCCCAATCATAACTTACCTTGACATGAAAGAAGGAAGTTCTGGCGATGTTGGTGACGGGAGACCGAACTTGCTGTCGGGCGTGGATGACATTCACCCGAAAGGCATCCACGGAATTCCTCCCGATATCGTCCCGGTACACCCGAGATATGAGTACTTCGCCTTTATGATTGTAAATAAACACCCCTCCGATCATTGTAGCTTCCTCACTACGGGACGAGCGAAGCTCCAACAAGGGCCAATCTGAGGAGTGACGTGAGCCGGTGGGAGTTTTCTTAGTCGGTGATGATCCAGAGATAACCGACACCCACCTACTATGCAGCCATGTTGCGGGTCAATGACACACAGATGTCGGATTTCATTATTGCCACTCACACTTACAAATATTGAAAAAATCGCGAGTTCATTATTGATAGTCATTTACAAAATTAACAATTTTATAATAAAGGAATTTAATATAAAATTTAGAAAATAAACTTCAGTAATATTCAGATGAGTGCATTATAACAAAAACAGTCAGTACAAGGATTGGACAACCTGAAGAGAGATGTACATGATGCGAATCTCCGGTCCGCCCCACTCCTCCCTCAGAGACGATAACCGCAACACGAGTGTTCCCGCTCCCATCGGGGTGCCCGGGGAGGACTCGACTGCCGTTACCTAGAAACGCGGGGTCGATATCCGCACGCATTCTGCGAAGTGGTAACAGTCGCTGCGACCTAACCATGCGGTTCAAGACCTCGCTCCCCAAAGAAGCCAAGCATCGTGATTTTGTGACGTGTGTGGCATGGACGAGCATCGACGAAGTCTTCTCGAGCGGGTAATACAAATTTCCATATCCCTCCTGATATTTTCTGACTACAAGATTATCATATTGAGTGACGCCGGCTAATTTTTGGGTGGAGTTTCGCATTGAGATTCCCCTTCGTGCGATGAACCGTCCCGCATGTCGATTGCCTGTCCCACATCTTGCAAACAGAAAATGTTTCGCAAAACAAAGAAGAAATATATGGAAATAGAAAGAAAGATATATGGAAATGGAATTATTTTTGCTTTGAGCTCTGCATTCCCTCTCGTGTCAGCCTCGCTTTCTAATTCTCCCTCAATTCGCCTCAGGACTACCGCGACATCGTCGAAGTTTCCTCTTTTCATTGCCGAGTCGTGAAACGGCTGGGTCGAAGATGGCCAAAGCTTCTTCCTTCTCAGCGTTGGGTCAAATTCGACCGAGTAATTAAATTTAGGTGAAAGAACATCCTGCGACTCAAGGGTGACTTTGGCCGACATCATCCCGGATGTCTCTGGCCAACATCATCCCGGAAGTCTCTCAGAATTCCCGAGAAATTCCATTTAGGCGACGACGCCCAAATAGAAATTGCTCTCACGTTTCTTCATCTCCATCCTAAATTACGCTGAATTTTTGTTGCCAGCGACGACCACCAGATCCTGCACTGGAACTTGGTGACGAACGAGACGAAGAAGCTCGCGGACCTCCCGAATGACCTGTACCCGACGGAGCTGGACGTGCTGCCCCGCGCCGCATCCAAGAAGCAGGGGCCGGACCTCTTCCTCCTCACGAGCAGCGAGGGTGGGCTCAGCGGCTTCGCTTAAGGGCTTTCAGCGTGTGGGCTTAATGGGATGTGAGGGGCTCTCTCTGCAGAGAGTTTCGAAATCCTTCAGATGTTTAAGGCCTGGGGTGCTTCGGGAAGGAAACTGGTCTTTGCATGAATGTATTATTCTTCCTCAGCAAGCCGGAACGTTGACTTTTCCGAATTGTCCTTCATGAATAAGATCCTCTTCCCATGAGGAATAAGATTCCCCCGACTGCGTGAGTAGCCGAAAATGTTCCTCCTGGAACCTCTACGTTGTACAGTGTGACAAAAAGGCAAATTTCCTGGCCAAAATTCAAAAATGAAATTCTTTTGCATAATTCTAATACTTTACCCATTATTGACCAAACAACTGAACTTCAGAAAACTGCAATTTTTATTTTAAGAAAGCTGAAGCCTTTTTCTAGATAGAACGCTGTAAATTTGACGAAATTCTGACTATATCTCCGCGCCCTAATTTCTTCAGGTTATAAAGAAACCGACTTGTCCCAAGAAGACCGTGATCGATCTGTTCGGACTCGAGGGAGCCTTCCATGAGTAAATACTTTCATGATATGATATTCCAAGTTACGTTATTACGAGTGCGGCGCCTATTCATGTCAACTTTAATCTTCAATTACTGCTCCGCCACACTTGTTGTACGCTGCAAAAAAAAAGGACGATGGAGTGCGATGGAAATTTGGGCATTTCCGGAATCTAATGTTAGTATTTTAGCAAAGCCACATGAAAACTAGCTGCTACATTTTGATAATTCGACAATAGGAGTTATATATCATGTGGTATCTACAATTTTATCTCGCTCATTCAAGGCATCCGAAGAGCTCTTGACCCAAGTGGATAAGCAGCGTAGCATCAATTGCTGACTCATAAGCAATATGGAGCGCAAAATATTAAATCCTAGTGTTCTCTTGAGCACTTCCAGGAATCACCTGAAATATGGAATTATTCAAAGAACACCGTTCCAAATGATCTCATATCGACTTCAAATCGCATCGCCTCATCATGCCATAGGAAGTCAGCAAGACAGAAAAGTAGCGAGAGGGGTTTTGTAGGAACAGCATGAAATCTTACTGTATGAGAAGTCGGCGATATGAGATCCTTTGGAACGAAGGTCATGAATGCGTCGATATTTCGGGCTATTTCTGGAAGCACTCAAGAGAACATTAGGAGTTACTTTTTTGCTTTCCATGTTACTTAAGAGTCACTAACTGATGTTACACTGCGCATCCACTTGAGCCAAGAACTCTTCATATGCCTGGAATACACGATCAAGGAAACATTGTCGATGCTGCACGATATCTGTCTCCTATTGTCAAAGTAGAAAAAAGTAGGAGCTAGCTTTCATGTGGCTGCTAAAATACTAATGTTAGATCCTAGAAATGCCCAAATATCCATCGCACTACTTCGCCTTTTCTCGCAACAATTATGGCGGTGCAGTAATTGAAGATTAATGTTGAGATAAATAGGCACAGCGCTCGTAATAATGTAAGTTGGAATATCATATCATGAAAGTATTTGCTCATCGAAGGCTCCCTCGAGTCCGTACCGATCGATCACGGTTTTCTTCTTCGGACAAGACGGTTTCTTTCTAACCTGATGAAATGAGGGCATGGAGAGATAGTCCGATTTTCGCAAAGTTTACAGCGTTCTATCTAGAAAAAGGCTTCAGCTTTCTATAAAGGAATTGCCATTTTCTGAAGATCAGTTATTTGGTCATTAATGGCTAAAGTATCAGAATTAGGAAAAAAAATAGATTTTTTTTCATTTTGGCCAGGAAAATGCCCTTTTGTCCCACTGTGCGCTGGTAAATACTGTAACAAAGGCTCACGACGTCATCCGTTGGCTCGACGGGAAGCCATACATTATTGTCAGGAAAATGGTTTTCGCAACAGGGAAGTTCTACTTGGTGAGCTCGAACGGGAGGATCGAGAAGGGAGTGGAGGCGCACAAGGGGGCCGTGCTATCGGGGAAATGGAGCCTCGACGGAGCCGGCATCGTCACCGGTCAGTCCCTTCCATCCACCTCCATCCGAAACGATCGGGGATGTCAGTCTCGGTCGATATGACATCCTTCGGGGATGTCGGGCTCGGTCGATATGGCATCCTTCTCGGACTTTTTTTTCCGAAGGGGTCAGATAAGCATCATTACCAACTTGGCTCTGAAGGTTTTGCGGCCGTCGTGAGGGGCGTCGCCTCTACCGGCGAGGAAAAACGAAAGGGCGTTAATTTAGCGAGGAAATGTCAGTTCTTTTTTGCTCATCGGCGGATCCGAAAAACAAAAGAGAAGTTCACCTCCCAACCTTCACTCATCGTATCAAAACATGAAACAATTTTCAGAGGCAGAAACTTTTGAGAGGACGCCCGCATCTCTTTGCCACCAGCGCCATTCGTGTCAAATATTCGAGGCACTAATGCGTTAAAGACTTAGGCGCATATTCAGGTTTGCTTTAGACTTAAATTCGGAAAACGTTGAAATTTTCTTCGCACTTACGCTCCATAACAGTTCGCTTTCACTCATGGGTACGCAAAGCAATTCTTAACCCATTAAATCCCACCCCCGAGCATACCCGTGGCGCTTCGGAAACTCGGGAGTTAAAGGGTTAATAACTTGTGTAACCCCATAAGGTGAATTCCGACTCCGAGAAATGTGTCCAGATTCAGGTCAGATTACAGACATTTCTGCCTGAGAACGGAGCTCTCTAGGAGATTTTCGGCCCATCCACTCCAAATTTTTCCTAATCCGTCCACAGAGAGCGCTGATCCATGCGTGGGACGGCCTTGGTAACTCATAATACGAAGGATTTGCTTGCACTTTCCTCCGTATCAAGTTAATCCAGTTTTAATCCACGCCATTATTGGTTTTGGGATCGTTGAGGATGTTTGTGCACCTGCGATGGCCCCACGTTGCTTTCACAGCTCAAGGCCGAAAGTGCGCACAAATCCATCATCGATCGGCACGGAGGCCATGTTCCACGATCGATGTCCTATTAAACCACTATGTTATTTATTTTTGAATCCCATCTCGCTTTTCATCTATATCGTTCTCCTGTGAATTCATCTGTTTCCGCGGCTCGAGAGCCACTCCGCTCTGAAAATCGATACGGGCTATAACCGTTCATTCCGTCTCTGGTGCGTTTTTGAATCCCAGCATGCGATGCTATCGGAGAAAGCTCCACGTTTGTCCCAACGATCAATTTATCGCTGTGTTCATTTAGATTCACAGAACATTCTGTCACAGATTGAAGGAAAATCCTCAAATTCCACTTAAAAATCGGTCGTATGGTGAAATTACTGAGAAACGACTTCCCAATTTATTACATATTTTATTTCATCCGTTTGGGCAGAATTTAACGGTTGATACCAGATGATACCGCCGCGGTTTCAGCTCCGAAAGGAACGCCAATCATTCTGGCACGCCCGTACAGGGCTGGTCTTAATTCGATCATGGATCCGGGGATTGTGCATTAGTGGAATTCCATCCGGTTGGTGGGGCGAGAAAATTAGGAAATAATTCTCTCCTTCTCCTCATTCGGATGGGCGTGCTGTCTTCTCATGAAGATTTAGCGAAGAACTCTATTTTATAACTGGAGTCTCTGTTCAATAAATTTCAAGTGGAATATTTAAAAATAAAGTTTATTCTCTACTTATGCTATACAGTCACAATATGTGATAAAGACAGTAATATGCGTCTCATATCTCACACCCCGACCAGGAGGAGAAGACGGACTGGTGAAGATCTGGTCCCGATCGGGGATGCTTCGGTCGACCCTGGCCCAGAGCCCCAACCCGGTCTACTGCGTCTGCTGGAGCCCCGAGTCCGACGCGGTCCTCTACGCGAGCGGCCAGCACATCGTCCTCAAGCCACTCGCCCCCAATTCGAAGGCCATGGAGGTGAAAGTACCTCGTATATACACAGTTAATAATTTTAAAGCTGTTGAATGCAAGGAAGACCGTAGGAGAAGCATAAAAAGAAACAGAACGGATCTAAATAAAAATAATGTTTTGAGGTTTGACTGTTATCAGCTTCAGAGTCGGATTTATATTGTTTAGGATCGCCGTCGAACTTTTTTTAAACCATCATAATTTCTGTATGCGATGTGGTGTGGAGGAAATGCATTACGATAAGAATCGAAGAAATGTGCGTGTGAAGTTTGACATAAAATTGAGGAAACTAGCCACGATATGGTTTTCTCAAGTTGGGAACGACAGCAAAAAGCACAGTAAGAACTGGATGATGCGAATTAGGGCATCGGTTCTCAAACTTGGGGGGAGGGGTGGGGGGCGACAGGTCATGGTTTAATTGGTTTAATTTATTCGTTTATTTTCTAACCATTTGGAATTTGAAGTTCTGTATGGATTAGTGTTTTTTCGCTGCTGAAAAATGTTTACGCTCTTTCAAAGCCTTGTGAAGACACTCAAGGAAAACAGATTTAAGGAGGAGAATAACATGACGCAATAATGGCCGTTTCCTCCGAAATACAAGAGTGAGGTCTTCCAGGCCCTTCCTCCAGGAATGCAAGTCCAAGATGAAAACACTCCCTTAGCGTATTATTTGAAACTCGATTCCTTTTCAACGAGAGCTCATTTCGGAACTCCCACGCTCTCCATCGAACTGACAAATGCGTCCCTTTGGGCTCGAATACTCAGAGTAGTGTTGATGCACCGTTTTCTTTCCATTAAATATTTGAAAAGACTCAAAGACGCAGAAGGTTCATTGGGCTACATGCCAGAAAACTAGAAAATGTGCAGAGGATCTCGCTCTCGTCCGTCGACACCCTCAGGCAGTCCATCGAAAATCAATGCCTAACTTTTGGCTCGGCATCGAAGCGAAATTATTAGCAGGTTTCCCGTTTTTTTTAATTAATTACTCCTCATATTTGCATATTCTTCGCCCGTTTTCAGTGCAAAGATTCGGTGACGCTTGGGTGCTGAACATTTGAATATTAGCGCCGTTATTACTGCCATTCAGTCCGAACGATCACATTTGAGGACGCAGAAGCATGCGGACATCGTTCTCTCTAAATTTTATGGTTGACCCGTTCTTTGCACGATTGCAATACTTCATCTTATTTACTTTTTTCTGCCGTTGCCTGAAGAGAATATCTGGGAGGTAGACTTTATTTCCTGTTACTCAGAATGAAAGGGAGGCGCGACGCTAAGCCAAGGTCCCTAAGATGAACCAAAAGTTTGGAAACCGCTTCGTTTGGGTGGGAATAGTCTGCTGATAAGAGAACGTTCTGCTCCCTCGACCCCGGAGCCAACACGACCTATCCACATCCAAGGGTACGCATGGTACAGGGGGAAGAGTTGAACCATTTAACAGATCCTACAGAGTGGCTAGGTTCGTGAAGGCGTTTTTCAAGTCCCACGGAAATGACTGTTGTGTCCCCCATTCTCTCTTGAGCTGTAACGGAGCTTAGACGCTTCTCTCCCTTTGCCGATTGTGCCGCCGGCTCCATGGTCTTTGGGTGCACGTTTGTTTGGTCTAGATGATGACAGGACGAGATTGGACTGATTTGACACGCAGATCGCTCTAGCCTGACTTCACATTATTCTCCTTGATATTTTTCTCGACTGCTTACATTTCTTGAACTGCCGCATAAAAGCAAGCGGAAAAAAGGCGCAAAGTAGACTGTCATGCATTGTATTCCGCTGCGCAAATGCTTAGAGAAACACAAGAGAGCATGATCCTCCCAACACCTTCCACATTCCCCCCCCCCCAAAAAAAAAAAGAAGATAACTGGAAGGAAATGATTGTCAGCTCTTAAAGAGACTTGAAGTCATGCTTGCTTCAATAATTTTGTATAACTTACAATGATCACGATCAAGGACCAAAGAACACGTTTCTGAAGAAATGGACAATATCAGTTTGTCTCAGTGCACTAGTGCACCCTGAGCAACATTCAAGTGCACATTCAGATGTCTGGACTGAAATGAAAGTCGACACGTGTCAGAAGATTCTTAGCCTCAAAGGGGAATTCAAATTTCTAAAGCGAAAGCATGTTGAATTATCCAAGCCACAGATGAAAGGGGTCACTCATGCAAAATTGATTCAAGCAATTTATCTTCCGCTAAAATTGAATTATGAGGGAGCAAAGATGCTAAGGAAGTGGGAGTATTCGTGGAGACCTTATTCCTGGAATAGGCATGATTCATCGCAGCCGCTTGCTCAGTCAACCATTTTCCTTGATCTATCGTCGGCCTCTTGACAAGGAAAACAGCTCATCAGAATGATTTGCCTGATGAAGTCACACTCGTGCCGCTGCTGTCCCATCCATCGTTCCTTCACTGGGTAGCACGTGGCCGTGGCTAATGAGCGGCTGCCCTAACACGAAGCCCGCAGTTTAGCTACGCAAATGCGCTGGAGAAACTACCTCGCCGCTACTCAAAGAATTCCTCGTAGAGACTCCCAAAACTGGCATGGAATGGAGCCTAAATTGTCATAGCGAGTCACTCTCTGATTCTACTGAAATTGCGTATTTGCGTATTTGACAGTCCCAGATGATTTCCCTTCTTAGATCTCTGAGAAATACAATGGAATTCCTCAGTACATTTCTCAGAGGAGGTAATCCAGCCCTGAGATACACCAGGAAATTCCGACTTAAAGATTGGTGGAAGAATGGGGAGGATGGTTCCACAAGTCACCACTTCAACCCATGGCTTTCTAGCTTTTGTCACTTGGACTAGTTTCTTTATTGGAGAGGAATCTACGCAAGCCAAGACTTCGTTCTTGGCAGAAGGCGGACACCCTTGTATTTAGGTGATGTATCTCGCTTGGGAATCCGTCAGATGGCATTGATATGGGATTATTAACGCTATTAATGGTTACTTAAAAGGCCTTGTCCTGGCAGAGGATTAGGTCTTGATGAACGGGTCGTAGATAAGAGTCTTTACTGACACTGCACTTGTTTCCTGCCCAGATGAGGGAGAAAAGGATTAGGGGATTATTTTTAATGCCTCATAATGCTCCTTTTCTCTCCAGGAGGCGAAACTTGCAGTTTCATGGTTTTTCCTCATTATTTTTCCCACTTCGTGGACGAAGGGCACTCAGGACATGCCCGACCATAAACCAGCTTTAGTCAACTGTAAACCAAGCGTCTCCTAATGATGCCTCGCTCAGAACGTTTGAATGCTTAGAAGGCCAGAGAATTCTTGGAACTCAATCGATCTTGCCTTCCAATTGCAGCTTTCTCCTGGTACATTTATATCCAGCGTGGTGAGAATGTCAATTTTGAGAGATTATGACGCAGGGTTTGCAAGTTCTCTCGTATTTAAAGGTTGTCCCCCCCCCCCCCCCCCCTCTTCCCCCGATTGCACATACCCTCGAAGGACTGGAGAAAGTTTCTCGATCGATCAACAATATCTTTCGGTTTTATATGCTCAGATAGACCATCGATCTTCGCCACTATCGCTCAAGAGTAGAGTTAGATAAGGCGATTGGGAAAACGGAGAGATTTTTCTACAATGGTCCTTGAGGAAATGTGCCTGGGGAAAAAAAAATCAGAAGGAAAGAAAGGAGATTATTCGATCCCCATTAAAGGCGGCAAATACTGCGGATACTGCGAGAATTTAAAGGGGGTTTCTATTCCTTCTCACGAAAATGTCCACCACCCATATGGATTTGTAACAGTGGATGTCCCGTGAATCCACCCGCTGGAGAGATGTCCACATGATTCAAAATCCACCCTGGGAGGAACATCCACCTGGTTCGATTTATTCGACTTCCTCAAGGTGGCACATCTAGCTGATTCCCTATCCACCTTTCCTTTCGGCCCAGGTGGATACAGATGCACTTCTGTGAGGGCCCACGCATCCTCGCTTTGAAACTTGTTTGCACCATACTCAAGGAGAAAATCGGCTTGAGGGATATGTTTTCATCTCTATCGTCATCTCCAATCCCTTTGAATCCGGTGAAACCTCGAGAGAGGCGGAGGTGGAGATGGAAATCGATTGGATTTGATGGTGACTGCGTCAAGTCACCAGCGCATTGCCTAGATAATTCCGTTTTATTGACTGGCTGATAGAACCGCAGATTTTCCGAACTCATCAAAGGCCTCCTGGTTTTTCTTTTGCTCCGATCATTCGTAGGGGATTGGTACCTTGGGGTACATCGTAAATCCAAATTAATTTTTTTTTCTGAGAGAGGACAAGGTGTGTAAGCATTCTCACTTTTTATGTCTTGTCTGGTACTGAATAGTTCGCTCCATCTTTTCAGGGTTGGCTATACGGTAGATTTGTGAGACGTGAAAAATCAAGAGAATGCCATCAAACTTCTCCCGGACGGAATGAAGTGCGGAAAAAATCTTTAAAAGAAATCGGGAATGGAAAAGGATTAGACATGTTCTGATCCCTTCAGAGTGACATGATTTCCAAATTACCCCTGCCATTTACTTCATCCGGGATAAGTGAGGAGAAACTCTCAAAGTGATTAAAGAGAACTCTTTCTTTTGACATTTAATGTTTTCTCAGTTGCAAATTTCGGATTAAGAGTGCAAATAATATTGTGAAAAAGGCCACCCAAGGAATTGTACATAATGGTAGAGACGTCGGATGCATCCATTATGAAAATCAGTGTGGTGGTATATGATTAGCACTTCTCCAGCGAGAAGGATGATATTAAGTGTTAGAATAGTTATTTTTTGCTGAAACCGCGACATGCTTCGAAACGTTTCACGTCTCCATCGGGTCAAATTGCTGTCTTGGCGCGCATTTTCATTCTCAAAACACCAGTTCACGGTTTATGGTTGATTTAATTCCGGTTGATTTACTGCTGATTTGGAGCATTTCTTCCCTAAATCTCCGTTATTAAGCCATATTTCATAGGGTGAATAAAGTACTTTCAGATCTCCAAAGGGTCTTCTTGCAGGCGTTCGAGACTGGAACCTCTTAAATACCTTGATATAAAGGTAATCCGCGTTTAATTTAATATTATTTATACGGGGGGGTTCAAATGAAAAGGGGACTTTTAGTCCTCTACCTTATGCTACCCTTAAGCTGTGAGTGACAGCGATTGTCCCCATTTCATATGTACCGCCCCATATAATACTTCCGAGAGTAAGACTTAAAGCGCGACATCTAAGAAAGTTTGCTGACCCATTAAGCAACTTTTAAATCGAAATCGGGGGCAAAATACCCCTTTCCATATGCATTATTCAGCTTCTTATTTATTGTTGACAGTGGAAGGCACACGATGAGCTGATCCTGAAGTTGGCCTGGAGTGCCTTGAACGGCCTGATCTTGTCGGGAGCGGAGGACTGCCGATATCGACTGTGGGACGTGTACGGCCGACTTCTGTACAACAGCCCCAGTCACGATTATCCCATCACGTCCCTGGCGTGGTCGCCCGACGGTGAACTCTTTGCGGTTGGGTCCTTCAACACCCTTCGCCTTTGCGACAAATCCGGCGTACGTAGAAAAATTTCCTTTGAAGATCTGAATTCAATATTTAGGATGATATCTTAGCGCTTCCTTTCACGTTATTGAATTTCGTCCTTTTTGAATATCTTTTTACGCCAACATTTGTTTTAAAAAGTCTTGTTTACTTAAAAGGCACGTAAATGCCAAAGAGCCTTTTCAAGAGAGCTACCTGGTATAGCCGCAGTTCGCATGATGAACTGCAGGCAATTGTAACACGGCTTTCTTTTGTCTTCAGGATGTTGATTGTCTCTATCAGTCCACATTTTCCCCATCAAGTTTGATCGAAGCAGCGAGACTTATATCAAAGCAACACAAGAAAATATTTTCTTGATAAGAAACATTAACCCTTTCAAGTCCTTTTGAGATGCATAATTGCTTTCATTTGCCACTCTCATCCCTCATGATATACGAGGCTATATATATTTTAAATGTTTTATCCTCTCATGAAGTGGTCATATTCATTGGAGAAACCACCGACAGGGAGTATATTTTCCCTGGCCTGGTCGAGCGACGGGACTCAAGTGGCTGGGGCCTGCGGGCATGGTAATGTCATCTTCGCTCACATCATAGAAAGGTCAGAACTTCATTCCCTGAATAAGAATGTGACAATTAATGGCACATATGCTCCTGCTATTGATTAAACTTATTACATGTAGAAATCAACACCTTAATCGTGATTTCACTCACTGGCATGTTACATGGTATCAAAGGGAAGACCGGTGTTTTGCCCTTCGGCAGTTTACAAGTTACATATAAAGCGTAATTGTATGCATTTCCGCGCTTGTATCCATTAAAACGAGAAATCCTCTTTTTTGAAAATAAAAGTAAATTGCCTCAAATCATCGCAGGACAATTTCAAGATGGAAGGCGCCTTCGATTGGACTCCAAGGGTAACTTAAAAAATGGTTGAAAATTACTGAATTCAGTGCACGAGTTTTAATTCTATTAATTTTTCCACATTTTTTGGGACGACTAAACGACAATTGCCAATTTTTTGAAAATGTGGGTCTGAATTAGTTTCGTGGAGTTTGGAAATACCTTTTTTTTAACATTCAGATGATATTAGAGGTTGCATAGGAGAATTAGACCAAGAGAATTTTTTGGTCCCATTTGAATCTAACGGGCGAAGTCCATGCGGTCCAGTATTGGACCTTCTTCCTAAGGATGGACTTAATTTTTACCGCCTCTTTTTTTGGTCTAAATGATGTTACACCTTGAATACCTCGTATAGGCCTTCACGATCCGCTCTTGGATCAGGACTTGGATTAACATGAATCCAAAGAAGAACTCCCGATCCATCTTCTCTCCTCGATTGCGCAATGCCGTCACATTTTATTTAAAAATCTGAAACTGCGATTAAATGTCTCCATGGTTTGGAAACTTACTACCCCTCACACTGTCCTTCGCATTCCAATAAAGAGTGATCACGGTCATATTTTTTTACGGGCATCGTCGAGTAACGAATAACTTTAATGGAGGTGTGAGCAACTATAGTCTTCACCAATTTAGTTGAGTTGACACGGGGAAAGCTTACCCAGGAAGTGCTACATATGCAGTGCTGAAACCATCGTTTTCACAATGATCATGAAAACTAAGATTTTACATGCCCTTATTTTAGGGCGTTAGCCTCTCAACAGTATTCAGTTTACTTGATCCAATGATTCAAATCTCTAACAGTTCCTTGGTGCACCGAACCGATGAAAGCTACGGGAAAATATTGATATTAATGCATTTCGACGATGGTGTTCCCTTTACTGCGTTGCTGTCGCTATTAAAAATGCTGTGAAAATCTCTTTAAAAAAGGATGCTACCTCTAACAGGCGTAGGAAAATAAGAAAATTAGTAAGGACAGTTGAAGAAATCGCTGCGAAGCATCAATAAAGACAGGGAAAATTATTGAAAAATCCTATAAAAATTTAATGCAAATATTTTTCCTGATAGGCGGCTAGAATGGAAGAACTACGAGGCGTCGGTGACGAGCCGTAAGAGCATCGCCCTCCGCAACGTCACGAACGAAGCTTGGGAGAAGTTGGATCTCCCCGACCGGATCGTGAAGCTTGGCCTGAGCTACGGGCACTTGGTGGTCGTCTCCACGAGTCACGTCTACGTCTACTCCACTCGGAACTGGAACACGCCGATCATTTTCGACCTGAAGGAGGGCAGCGTCAGGCTCATCCAACAAGCCTCGAAGTCAGTTTCCAAATTTTGCTATTTTGTTATATGCTCAAAGCTTTTATTTTTTGTAGTGGACCTTTTTTCTCATGCAAGGAAACTGGTTTCTGAACTTAAAGCTAATGCGTGATGGAGAGAAGCAATGAGAGAACTCAATTAGTTGAAGTAATGAAATTTTCTGATAGCCTCATTCGGTAACCTTAACCTGATATCCTTCAAGATATTTAGCAGCTTATTATGCGCAAAGCGTGCCTGGCCTTCTGTGGGAGGACAAATACCTTTGCATTCCCATGCGATTCCGGTCCTGTATGATATAGGATCTGGAAAATAAGTTGCTTGGAGTATTCTTAGCTCTTGGCGATAGGAGTATACCTGTGTAAGGTATGGCTCTTCTCTCTCAGATGAAAGAGCAGTAGGGGGCCAAGTGATGCATAATGCTGTAGATACATCGTGTGTGTTTTTTTTCCCCTATATCGTTTCATTTTTGAGAAAAGTCGGCTTATGGGTGGAGCATGTGCGGTTTCCCAACAATGAGCCAAAAGTCGGCCTGATGAAGGGACAACAGGACATGCCCGAACATAAGCCGGCTTAAACCAACCATTTACCAGTGATGATCCAACTAAGGCTTTTATACGCGTCGGCAAAAAGCTATCGATGACCGGATGGAAAATTTTACCTGGGAGTTAACGATTTTTTATTTATTTAAAGACAATTCCTCTTGGTCGAGGGGAGCGGGATTTACATCTACGGCTACGATGGAAAACTCGTTTCGTCGCCAAAGTGGCCTTCCATGAAGGTGGATCTCCTCAACTCTCAAATAATCTCTCTCTCCAACGACACCGTCGCTGTGCGGGACCGTACCGATCAACGAGGTGAGTCTTATTGGATACATACTGACAATTTAAATTGTTCGCACGTTTTTTTCAGTATAAAAAGACATGACTTTGGGACTCTCAACGACAGATGTTAACTGCATTGAGGGGTGAACGAGTAGAAAAATAAACATACTGAAGTAATTGAGAAACTTCGTTTTCCTTGGTTGAAAAGAAAGTCTGTACATATGCATAATTGCATAGCTCAAGAAAGGGATGAAAAGCTTCAGAGGGCTATTCAAGTATCTGAAAACGTTTGCAGCTTCAGAGTTACGTCACGTCGTATTTCATTATGATAGTTTGAAATTAATGAATCTTGAGTACAGAGCGTAATGTTGTATTGCAATTAAAAACAATGAACACCTTCAGTAAATACGAGCGATGGGAGACAAATATCCGTTCATTGGATTAGGTCGTGGGGGAGGATATGTTGAAGCTTTTGAACAGAAAAAGGGTATACGTGTATTTTAAAAAGTATAAAATAATCTGCAGTTAGAATTCAATGCCTTTATTTTACGTATTAGCTGTGCTTGTCTTCGACACGGCGTCGGGAAAATCTGTGACGGACACTGGAAAGGCCGGGGGTCCTGCCTACGTCCACACGTCCGAGGTCTACGAAATGTCTCTGGACCAGACCGGGCCAGCCACGGAAAGAAAACTTGCCCTCATCGACCGGAACCGAGAGCTGTATCTGGTCGCCATCCGCCGGCACGGAGGATCATCTGTGGCCATGAAGCTTGGTAAGCATCTCTGATTGACCTTGCCAGAATCATTGCAAATGCCTATTTTTTCTAATAGTTTTGAGGCAAGTACATTACATTGATGCTCATTTTTATAATTTCAAAGCAAATTCATTTATATCTCAGGGTTTTTCTTGTCATCCAGAACGAGTGATTCGATAGTTCAAAAATATTTAGTACATGTTCCTTTGCACAAGTCATTCAGTCCGGATGCGATAGGACATTTCAAGTCATACAAAACGATCCTGGTTGGGGTCTGATAAATTTAATCACCGCCGCGGATGTCTCTTGACGATAATTGGATAATTGGGAGAGTAGTAAAAAAAAACAGAAAAATTATAATTTTATATCATGTTAGAGCAATACCTCCTCTCGAAAACAAAGAACTCTTACTTGCGTTACTCATATATTGCTTGGCACATGCATACCTTCATACACGTGATATAGAGTGATTTAAAAGTGACTTTGGCACTTTAGACGTCCATAGCAACTAGTACAGGGTGTTTCATTCAACTACTACCCATTTTAAAATGATATGAGTTATAATGTATGCAAGCTATAGCGGTGATTCACATGTCACTAAATAGAGCAGACTTCAAAGTTTTCAAACTTTCAAAGTTCATGTGCAGTTCAGCACAGAGTATACTCAATGTGGCAAACACGGGCATTGTTGACAGCACGGAGATGTACAAACATGTCATTCACCAAGCTATTCAGCATCTCACTGTCAATTTAACAGACAGTCCATTATTACTTGTTTCAGTTCAGGGACGGACCAAGAAACTCTTAAACACTTTTTCATTTAGGTATTCCCAACGGAAAAAGTCATTTGGGTTGATGTTGGGGGTAGTTGGAGGCCACAACAAACCACTGATGAATGTGTGTCAATAGCGGTTTGAGATGACACGCTCACAATATTTAAAAAGTTGTTCACCTGTTCATACGGAATGACATCAAGTTAGGATTGCCAACTGCACAGAAAAAACTTTGAAGTCTGCTTTATTTAATGGTAGGTGAGTCATCAGAGTAACTTCACTGCTTCATGTCTTATATTATTTTAAAATGGTGACTAATTGACTGAAACACCCTGTAATGTGGATGCACAGTAAATAAATTTACTGGATGGCAAGAAAAGGCCTTGGAAAATTTGTGACTATTTGTGCTCACATGGTTGTAGAGGACGTCATCTGTCGAAGCATGAAACCTGAATGACTGACGATAAGCCTGTAGGTTTTCAGTCTTTTTGTCGCTTAGCGAGTGGCAATAGCGGAACTTCGATACAAAACGGATCAAGTGCAGTAGTAAAAGCGCTTAAGTATCGAACTAATCGTAACTTGACTTCCTAAGGCCCGAGGAAAGTAAAATCCATAGGCTTTCGCAAGCGTATATGCTTCTCGAGTCTGAAGAAGCTCATTAAAAGGCTACCTCGGAGCCTGGGGAAAAATTCCAAGAGAAGGCACTACCAATGCTTTGAAGCCAGGATAGAAACATGATGACTTATCCGGTAATTCCTGACCCATCGGATGAAGGTCTGCTTCTGACCCATGTCTTCTAAGGCGTTGAGGGACTTTACCGTGTATCACACTGTGAATATATTTTAGAATTTTTTTTTCCATACAATGATCTCATGATGATTCTTTATAACACATATTACATTGTTTATGACATCACCTCAACTTCACTCGTGTTGTTAAAAGGTCGTCGTTGGTTGTTCATACAGGCGTGATGGTGGGGAGTTTGTACTGGAACGACGGGGCATCTATGCTCGCCGCCCTGCAGAACAGCCGCTTGGTCGTTTGGTTCTACCCGAATGTCATCTTCGTGGACAAAGAACTCCTCACGCTTGCTACTCAGGAACGCGAAGGAGGGTGAGATCCTGCACTGGCCCCGTGATGATAATTAAAATTACATGGATGTAAATAATATTTGTCATTTGAGTGCATTAATTTTGTCTGTCAAGGATACACGGTGGAAGAGGTTTCGACTTATGATTTTAAGTGCCGCACTGTTACTTATTCATGAATAGGCACCAGCTGGAAATTGTAGGCCTCTATTCAAAATTATAATACATGGGTTCATGAAAACGAAAACTGATCTCACTACGAGGTAATTAAGCGGTGACTAAAAAAGACTTACACAGAACGAAAACGAGGCAATTAAAAATTCACCGTGCGGTAGAGAATAAACCTCAAAATTCATGAACAGGCGAGAGATCATGTTACTATATCTAGCCTAATAACTGTCGACAGAGAATTTGGGAAGAGTCCCATTGTGGTGAACTACCTCGGGGACCAGGTGACTGTTCGTCGGTCGGACGGATCTCTGGTCAGCGTCCCCACCTCCCCCTATCCCGCAGTTCTGCACGATTACACCATGCAACACAAATGGGGCGATGCCGTTCGCCTTTGTCGATTCATCAAAGTGAGTACAACACTTTCTGCCAATTTTTAATGACCTTCGCCTTGTGACAGAAACGATGGTAGTATTTGTTTTTGCATGTTTTTGCTCCGTTATTTGTTTCCTGTTGCTAGATTATCATTATGCCTTAAATGCTGGAAATTCCCTTGCTTCGAATTAAATGTAGTGTTTGTTGAAGAATTCCTGCTTAGCTGCTGATAACAAATTTTGTAGGAGCCCCTGCTGTGGGCGTGCTTAGCAGGAATGGCTACCTATGCCAAGGAGTTGAACACTGCTGAGATCGCATACGCCGCCATCGACAGGGCTGACAAGGTCCTATATGTGCAGTATATCAAGGTGAGAACTTTATGAATGACTTTCTAGTTACTGAATATAAAACATAAATTTCATGGAAGACGACAGGAAGAAAAACAAGACTAACATTTGAAACGATCCGGAGTCACGCTGTCACTGAATAGCAGAAGCCAGTGATTAGCGAACTCCAAGTAGTGCTGAATTAAAGGCGAAGGCGACCTGCTTGAAATGGTGGATGGTCTGTAATATGTCATAACTTGACAATAATAATTCCTTAAAACATAGGAATAATTCCTTAAAACATGGCCAGCTTGCAATTGAGTTAGCCTGGACTTTACTTTTTCATACGAGTCCGAAGTTCTTCAAAAGTACAATAAGTTATTCACAAATTGGATGTATCCACCATTTTAAATATCGACAAAACGGAAATTGATATCTTAAGTTATCGCTTAGGGTAAGTCCACTTGCTACACAGGATAAGTTACAATGTTTTTTTTTCGCCCTGAAAATCCGCGCGATATCAATTTGGTTCATCTGAGTCTTTTAACGGACACCACTTTATTCCAAACCAACATTTTATATTATTCATCGCAGTGGCTTGATAGACAGTATATTATGAAACCATTTTCCACTCAAGGTTTACCCAACAGAATTTCAAATCTTGAAGTATTTTATGTTGCAATGGATGAATTTGGGTTTGTAATGTGATCACAATTGAGGCTAATATACCTCGGAAATTACAAGCTATCAATCGAAGAAGTCTGACTGTTCTGTTGCCAAGAGAAATTAATGACAATTTATATTGATATTTATATTTTTTAAAGCAATTGGAAACTAGACTGATAAAGCATAATTGTGATTATGCATGTTTTCTGGAAATTCCTTTCAGACACATGTGGCTAATGTGCCCTACTTCAATGTGCAACTGCATCTAAAGTAAATTTATCTTGCAGAATATCCCTGTGAAGGAGGTGCGGTCTGCAGAAATGGCTCTACTGGCTGGAAAAACCCAGGAAGCAGAAAACGTCCTCTTGCAGAACGGTCTTCTCTTCCGAGCCATTATGATGCACATCCAGCTCTACAATTGGGACCGGTATGATGTCATATCAATGGACAAGTACTATCTCATATTATAATACACATATATGGTGTTTGTGCTATATTTTCATTCATAGCTACTTTCTCCATGATTGAAGCTTGCTCTTTTGTAGAACGCATTAAATTTATTTTTTAAATAAGAAAACAATATCTTTATCGGTCTCATGCATTATAATGTCCTTTACACATGATGTATGTCAATATCCATACCAGAAATGTCCAAGACCTCGATGTTAAGACATTACCTCGTGACATTACACTCGAGTAAGTTTAGGCTCACTACTTTCCTTTAATTAAATATGCATTTCAATATTTTCCCTTTCATTGATCCATGTCAATGGATGTTTGAAAGATACAAGATGGCATGAGAAACAGTAGAACAAGTTGAAGTCATTAGTAAAAGAGAATGAATGGAAGTAATCAGCTATTAACATTGATCCTTTCATTTTGCGGTGATGTCTGCAGCTGAAAGAGGATCGGTGCATCACTGGAATTTAAGAATTAAAAAGAAAAAAATTAATACAATTAGCTGTACCCAGTTAATTTCAAGTTCTCTGAGGTCATTCAGGATCAGTTTTGTAATTTAAAATTTTAAAGGAAGGAGAATAGGTAAGGCTGATATTTTTCTTGAACTGATGCGTTTTCTAGGGCCCTGGAGTTGGCTGTGAAGCACAAGACTCACTTGGACACAGTGCTGGCATTTCGCAAGCGTTACTTGATGCGATTCGACCGAGAGGAAACCAACAAACGATTCATCCAGTTCGGCCAAGGCGTAAGTTTCATTTAGCCTAATATGAATCGTGTATTCCATTATGCCAACCTTCAAGTTTTATAATTTCATGCATAGTTATCAATAATTATAATATTCAACAATTACCACCAAGTATATAGCTATTACATTCCCACATCAAATCGTAAGCAGGGTTTTCAGTTATTTTCATGCGATGACGCGATGGCTGGACAATATACAAATTAATCCGTGACTCCCACACCCCCTCAAAAGGATGTGAGGCCAGAGGCGATTTCGAATGGATCCTTTTTAAAATGAGGGAATGATGGAATGAGACTTCTACGGATTGCTATAGGTTTGGGGAAGAAGTAGTGCAGATTTTTATCGATTAAATTCGAATAGTTTTGAAAGTATTTTAAGGAGAATGCTGTGACATCCGCGAATATGTATGACATTACAAAACTTGCTAAACCTAGGACACTCGATGCGAAAAATCCACGGTCATGTTTCACATTCCAGGTTCAGCTGGATTGGCAGAAAATTTTGCAGCGGGTCGAGACTGAATACCAAAGGGAGTCCGGTCGAATTGGTGCTGCTTTGCCCCCCAAAACAAGTTCGAGGAATACTTCTAAGAAAGCAGTGAATCCCCCGAGGAAAGAAGTGAGACCTCCTCCAAATGATGAGGAGCTCGGTGATGATGAAGAAGATGGAGAGGTGGATTAGTGTCATTATCGTGATGTGAAAGTCGTTCTGTGATGTCTCAAGCCATTCGGTCTCTTGCTTGACAGACCATTTGAACCTCATCCCCAATTTCTTTTTCAATGTCTAATCACTTCCATGCCAATTGAGATTCCACATAAAGGGAGAGTCTTTTGGATATTAAAGAAACTGAAGCCATAAGTAGTTGATGTTCAAAATCTAGTCTCAATAGAACTGCACCAGAACAACTTGACTTACCCGGAAACCCCGAATATAGCCGGACTAAAATGAAGTATCCTCTGGTGGGAACGACACTCATGTATCTGATCAATATGTATTTAGGATTATTATATAAAATAGTCTAATAACGTGTTCTAAAATCGCGCTTGTCAATGGACTCCGTCTCTTATCGGCGAGAACAGTTCCTTGGGTAAATGGATAGGCATCAATGAAAAATAATTAGACAAAGAAGTGACATTTGAAGAAAACGGTGTCCTTTTCTCTACGACTCCTCCATCTGTTTCCAATATAGCATAGCAAACCAGCTTGATTCTAACTCCATTTGTCAAAAAGGGAAAGCCTCCCTCACAGAGCAGATGGTCCGCATTTCTCCCGTAGGAATTCATTCAGACCGGAGAGGAAAGGAGAAACGGAAAGAAACCAGATAGTGCAGAAGTCTATTTTCCTTCCTCGGCACGGAAAAGACTTCACTTAGAATTACCTCTATTTAATTGTTCAGAGCAAAAAGGTAAGCTAAAGTTCGTCGTTTTACTTTTCGCATTTCTTGTACTCTTGTCCTGTTTGGGGCAGAGCACAATGGGTGACATGCACAAGTGGTCACGAGTAGGGCCATTCTTTTTCCGTTTTCGCGGAAAGGCAAATAGCAATCAAGCAAAAAAAGTCCGTAGGCCTTTTTCCTGGAGGAAACTTGACATCGACATATTGCTAATAAATAAAACGAAAAATTTTAAATGAGTCAATAAATGTCATCCATATTGAATTTCTCTTTTTGTCGAGAAACCGGGAAGGAATAAATCATTCAAACCGGGGGAGCGGAAGTTAAACATAGTCTGCGCGATCCTGACAGCCAGCTAGGCCGAGCGACAAATGTGTGTTTGTGCGTGCGTGTGTGACAGCTCTGCAGGCCAAACGCTTAAAGATATTAACTTGGGAATTTTTTTTTTAGGACAGAACTCTTTCTTTTCATTTGAGGATGTGCCTTTTCGAAATGAAATTTGCAAATCGGCCTCGCGAAAGGGAGGGAAGACAACTTTCACGAAAAATCTGAGATTCGTTCTCGTCTCTTGTATGAACGAGGAGACGAAAGTTGCCGTGGTATTTCCAAGGGAACGATGGAATCGCTCGCTGCAGTGCATCCCGCTGCTGTCGGGAATCTAGGGATTGTAAGCATCCATGAATGGAATATGGGGCGATTCGTCAGCTCGTCGCCACTTGCGTTCGCACAGGCACCCCAAAGGATTACATCACAGCAGTTTCTTCGTTGTGGCTCTCTTAAATTGGATAATTTCATAATTGCAGAATGAAGTGCTCTTTTGCCACAGCTTACATCATCTACAGTCCTTTGAAAGCACAAATGAACGGTGCAAAGAAGCCGACGAGCAAGAGAGTTATCCAAAGATTGTGTTGTTTTCCCGTATCACAGTCGCATAGGTAGAAGGCAAACAATTAAAAGTATAATCAATGGGAGACGAGAGCTTGCAATACAAAAAGGTGATTTGGGAATCGGGACGATGCTGTTTGCTGCGTGTTCCCTGTCTTCCTCCGATCCTATGAGCTGATGTACTCGGCTAGTCGTTGACGTTTTCGAGACTGGGGGCCGTATTCTATTAATTTCTTATCTGAAGATAAGGAATCTTTCCAAAACCTGAAGAGTTTGTTTTAGTAAAGTATTCAGCTCAGGTTGGAATTCTATCTCCATCTTAGCAATCTGCTGAGTTGAGCGATTTCCTCAAAAAAAACAAGATACTTAAGTTGATTACCTGACCAATACGTCACGTGACCAATACGTCATGCCTGACGTCATAATTTCCATAGTGGAGAAACCGCCTTAGCGACGAGTCTCATCCTCTTCCAAGGCGGTGCTCTAAATCCAGCAGAGCGACTCCATGTTAAAGATGGATCGAAAACGGCAACAAAATTTCACAGCAGAAGAACTCACAATTCTTATGGAAGAATATATTCAGCATAAAGTTATTCTCAGAACGGCTCTTAGTGCAAAGATTACAGAGAAGGACAATCATAATTCGTGGCTGCAAATTCACTGAGTGCTCATGTAAATCAATGATAACATGAGGTTAATTAATTTGAAATTATTGGTATTTAATGAATAGGATATTGCACAAGCCTGCGCCAGCC
>CAJPEV010003397.1:0-31160 GCA_905338385.1 Darwinula stevensoni | reverse complement strand
GACTGGAAAGGAATGTACTCTTTTTGTCGTTGAAACAGCTCTGGGCACGAAGATGGTCCTTGAAATTAATTGCATCCAAAGCAGTAGCGCTGGTTCGTCCAAGTTAACAATGCCATTCTTCATTAAACAATAATAAATGAATGTGTATTTTCTAGCAGCATCTTTTAAAAATGCAAGAAAGCTCAGTTTGACTTTTTGCCCTCACCATTTGGAGGCTGAAAGTAATCAGGAGCTCCTAGGTTTCTATCCCTATCCTGCACCTTTTACATCCTGGGGATGATGTACTGTGCCAAGATACTTGTGATCGAGGCACACGTACTCTGTGACCTTTTCAAGTGATCCGCCTGTCCCGTCTTCGCTGTCTTCTCGGTTCTGTCTGCTCTTCTCTCTGTTCCCCGAGAAGCACGGTAAGAAGGTCGAGAGTGAAAGAGCGAGGGCCGCGGAGAAGCTTCAGTAGGAAGCGAATAATCAGGCGAAACTGGCTGAGTAGCTCAGGCACCCCTCAGTGAAAGTAGGAGTTGAAGGCGTCATCTGTTTTTGTTTCCAATCGAGTCGCATGCTCCTTTAGTGAACTCCTCGATTGCCTTCTGCTGCTTCATCATCTCCCTTCATTTTCCTTCCTAATTTTCATCCTGAGCATTTTCTCAACTTCCGCAGTTCTGTTTTTGTTTCCAATCGAGTCGCATGCTCCTTTAGTGAACTCCTCGATTGCCTTCTGCTGCTTCATCATCTCCCTTCATTTTCCTTCCTAATTTTCATCCTGAGCATTTGATTCTCCCCTTTTCCTTCCTCGCTTCCTTGCTTCTTAAATCTCCCGCAACTCAAACGTCGCGAAGGCTTTATGAGATGATGTGTTAGCTCACACGGTCGTGTCAAACTTTTGCACCATTACCATCTGCTCTCTGATTTACGATATCAAAACGAGAATCTTCTAGCTTTAAGGATAAATGTCGTCTACATGCAATTCTCAACTTTTTACTCCGCCACGTGTGAACCACGCCACATTAAAAGCTTAGGTGAAAGTGATCTGGATCTTTTGATTTCCTCATTTTCGTGGATGATGTACGAGGAACATATTACTGCAGTCGCGACGCCGATGACTGAATCCCCCTGTCGAGAGGGATTCAGTCATCGGCTGTAAAAAAAAAAAAAAAGTTGGAAGCAGTCCCGCTTTCACACTCTCTCTGGTCTACTGTTTTCCGTGAAATACAAGTTGGACCTACCGGCCGATAACTTCCCGTATCACTCTTTCCGCGCTTCTTTAGTATCAGCACGCCGTTCGCTAGCCTGCAGTCCTTAGGTACTAATACGCGCGAAAAGCTGCTTTCCAAATATAATTCAAAGCGGAACCGATATTTCACTTACTAGTTCTTTGATGACTCAGGCCAGGATCACATCGAGTGCTTCCACCACCCTGTCTAGCATTGCCACTAAGTCATCTCACTGAATCCCTCCCACCACCTTCCTGATCCCTCTCATCTCCACAAAGCTAATGAACCTCCTCGATAGCGTCCCAAGTCGCTCTTCCGAGCTACGAACTCTGCATACTTTGCATTTTTTGGTCTTACTCTGACAAGTCTATCTGGCATGCGACAAGATTTTGCAGTAATAGGACGATACACTGATGTTTCACACATTTTCATTATTGTATGATTTCAAGATATTACGAAACTGCTTTTTGGACGAAAAAATCTTGTTCTGGGTCCAGGTCTGGGTCCAGTTAGTATGTCTGCTCAAACGATGGCAGCTTTTAATTCATATTGGTTTTTCGTGCAAGATTTACTGCGAAAATTCACCCTCCCCCCCCTATAACTTTAAAAAGCGACATTTCACGACAGGTTCGAAAATCTCCATCCCCAGGGTCGGTGTTAAAAAAAGGGAGACCGGCAGTCAGGGAATTTATCAGTGGTCAAGGAAGACGGTTTCAGCCTCGGATGACATTGATTGAACCCACAAAAACAGATTCACCAAAAGAAATGAGAATCATCCATTTATTGGGAACGAAATACGAAGTGGAAATTTTCAAACACGTGAAGAAGAAAAAAGAGAGAAAAATCGGATTTCAAGAGTTAATAGGCACAGAAAGAGAGATAAAACCAACGGTGTATTTACGATTGGATATTGAAACTGGAATTAAAAATCCCTCGAGAAGAATTTGGAAAGAAACACCTTTTCTGTTTGGCGAATTTTTGGAGATCCACGACTCCCCTTCCCATCGGCGGATCCGCCGCGTGAAGGTGCCTGCACACGTCGCACGCGCTGTCCTTCCCGAATTCCACTTCGTGCTCGGACTTCCACAGGAAATACTCCCGGTACGCGGATTCGTTCCCGTCCAGGTACTTGAGGTGATCCGCCAGGCTTCGAACCGACGGGAATTCCATCACGTCGATACAGGATTTCGGTGGCGCGATCGACGAGTAATTCGCACCACCCAAAACCACGGGAATCCAAGGGAACTGAAGCGCCCTGAACAACTTCTCCGTCACGTAATCCTTGCAGATGGAATTTTCGAACCCGAAGAAAAATGTGTACCTCTTGCTCAAATATTCGTATCCTTCAGAGAAATAACCGGGCAATTTCTTCTCTCCGCATTTTCCGTACACGTCGATGGAGACGTTCTCTTTCTGCAGATTTCGGATGAGATCGTCTCGTCTACTACTCGCACCGCAGTGACTAACGAGTGCCACACTGCAATTCCTCGCAGGTGAATATCCGATGGAATGAGGAACGGCGACCGACCTTTCGGTGATTCTTCCGTACTGCACGCTGACGTCGGCATCCGATTCGTACGTGATGACCCAGTCGATGGGCATCTTCAGTTCCGGTCTGGCGATGGGGGGCTCCATCGAGGCCAGAGCCCAAATCTGAGCGTCCCTTTTCCTGGGTACNGAGCCCAAATCTGAGCGTCCCTTTTCCTGGGTACCGGAGAACCCGGACTTCGGTCTCTTCCGAACCAGGAAAAGATGACGAGATCGGCTTCCGACAGGGCCGAGCGGTTCCCAAAGTGAACGATGCAACGTATGGTGAGTTTCCCGTCCGGCCCGTGGCAGCGCTGATCTTCGGTCCATCTCCACCCACGCTTCCAGGCTTCCCAGGACCCGTAGAGGGGATCGTAGAGAAGGATGACCTTACGGTTCTCCTTTCTTCTTTCCACGTTCGCTTTTGCTGACTCCAACACCTCCTCCTCGCTCGCGAGCCACGCCCAAACGAAATAGCACACGGATGCAAGGAGTAGGAGGCGATACAAGACGTTGAATATCCTGGACGAAGTCGATTTCGAGCATCCGTGTGTCTGTTTCAGGGTGGACTTCCCTCTCATTCTAATGAGTCCAACCAGAAAAGTCTTCCACTTCATGAACATTTGGCTGCTGCAAGAAAAGAGCTTGAGCAACAAAAAAAATTCCCGCAATGCTTGGAAAGTTTCATTCACCCTCCTCTTCCTGATATCCCACTGCCACTCGACGAACGTGGAACTATTGGAGAGCTTCTGTTTCGTTCGACCGAGGGAAGAATGTTCTTTTCGTCAGGAATCATTTAATAAAATTAGTTCGATTAGATAACTGTGGTGAGCAAATAAATAATTCATATCCAAAGGATAAAACTCTGCCAGGGAAGAAATGGATAAGGCAGTCTAACATGGAGACGAAGCACATGTTTCTGAGAAATTCTCCCTAGGAAAATAAAAATCATCTTGGACCAGAGAAAGTTCTTCCGAAAGTTCCGTTCCAGCCCTATCCGACTTTCAGATTTGTTTCAAATCCCTAAAAAAAAATTACGATTTAGCGATTACGTCGATCCAAATAAGTATGAGGTCATTTAGAGAAAGTACTGGATTTTCGATGAAATTTGGCCCACGGACGAGTTTATTGAGGAAGAGTCGACCTGCCAAAAATGACCTCGGGATATCCAAGACATCTGGAGTTATGGATGAGTTTGTCGAGGAAAAGTAAATAAAATCGTGTCCGATAGCACCCAGTCGGCACAACAACGTTGTGGTAAACGTTGAATGAATGTTGACAAAGATTCCTCAATGTTGCAGAAATGGTTGCTCCCACGTTGAAGCAACGTCGAAATGAAACATAGTTCAACGTTGAAGGGGTTCCACTTTAGAATTGAATATTTCAGTTTGCCTATTGGACTAACATTCTTGATTCCTTTGTCTGATATCAGTTAACCATGGCCGCTTGTGGACGTTGCAACCCTTGACTGCGACCAGAGTTCCACTGAACCATTCTCCCATCATTTCTTATCCCCAACAACATATGACGTTCCCTTTCTGTCCGTTTCTCATGACAAAGTGACCGAAGTTCATGTCCGTATTGCATCTTACTTCTATGATGGCGGAGAGGACATGTCCTTGGTGACATTTGGTAAGAAACTCAAGTTTTGTATGCGTGACAATTGTCCAGAAACCCATCTCGAGCTAACCGTATCTTCCAATTGGCCGTAAAACCCTTGCTGCTGGCGCGAGACAATTGTCTAGAAACCTCGCCTGGGGATTCATTACCTTGAATTTCAACTGGCTTGCAAGTTGCAAAGAAAATTCGTATATGTATGAGTCAATTTGCGCATTAATTATAGAATTTCGATAAGTATATTTTGGATATAAGAACACGCAAAAACATAATTGGCTTTGCTGATTGCATCGATGAATGATTCACCGTTCAAGAATGACTGGTGCACTTGACCGATGGTGGACTTGATTGGTGCCTGACAGCATGTCTCCGGAGAGAAGGATAGAGGCGCTTCAGACGATAGAATCTGACACCCAGTGGGTCAATACCTAGTCTCTAATAANTAATAGGCACAGAAAGAGAGATACAGGAAAAGCAAAGGTGTATTTACGATTGGATATTGAAACTGGAATTAAAAATCCCTCGAGAAGAATTTGGAAAGAAACACCTTTTCTGTTTGGAGAATTTTTGGAGATCCACGACTTCCCTTCCCATCGGCGGATCCGCCGCGTGAAGGTGCCTGCACACGTCGCACGCGCGGTCCGTCCCGAATTCCACAACGTGGTGGGACTTCCACAGGAAATACTCCCGGTACGCAGATTCGTTCCCATCCAGGTACTTGAGGTGATCCGCCAGGCTTCGAACCGACGGGAATTCCATCACGTCGATACAGGATTTCGGTGGCGCGATCGACGAGTAATTCGCACCACCCAAAACCACGGGAATCCAAGGGAACTGAAGCGCCCTGTACAACTTCTCCGTCACGTAATCCTTGCAGATGGAATTTTCGAACCCGAAGAAAAATTTGTACCTCTTACTCAAATATTCGTATCCTTCAGAGAAATAACCGGGTAATTTCCTGTTTCCGCATTTTCCGTACACGTCGATGGAGACGTTCTCTTTCTGCAGATTTCGGATGAGATCGTCTCGTTTACTACTCGCACCACAGTGACTAACGAGTGCCGCACTGGAATTCCTCGCAGGTGAATATCCGATGGAATGAGGAACGGCGACCGACCTTTTTGTGATTCTTCCGTACAGCACGCTGACGTCGGCATCCGATTCGTACGTGATGACCCAGTCGATGGGCATCTTCAGTTCCGGCCTCGGGATGGGGGGCTCCATCGAGGCCAGAGCCCAAATCTGACCGTCCCTTTTCCTGGGTACCGGAGTACCCGGACTTCGGTCTCTTCCGAACCAGGAAAAGATGACGAGATCGGCTTCCGACAGGGCCGAGCGGTTCCCAAAGTGAACGATGCAACGTATGGTGAGTTTCCCGTCCGGCCCGTGGCAGCGCTGATCTTCGGTCCATCTCCACCCACGCTTCCAGGCTTCCCAGGACCCGTAGAGGGGATCGTAGAGAAGGATGACCTTACGGTTCTCCTTTCTTCTTTCCACGTTCGCTTTTGCAGACTCCAACACCTCCTCCTCGCTCGCTCGCCACGCCCAAACGAAATAGCACACGGATGCAAGGAGTAGGAGGCGATACAAGACGTTGAATATCCTGGACGAAGTCGATTTCGAGCATCCGTGTGTCTGTTTCAGGGTGGACTTCCCTCTCATTCTAATGAGTCCAACCAGAAAAGTCTTCCACTTCATGAACATTTGGCTGCTGCAAGAAAACAGCTTGAGCAACAAAAAAAATTCCCGCAATGCTTGGAAAGTTTCATTCACCCTCCTCTTCCTGATATCCCACTGCCACTCGACGAACGTGGAACTATTGGAGAGCTGTTTCGTTCGACCGAGGGAAGAATGTTCTTTTCGTCAGGAATCACATAATAAAATTAGTTCGATAAGATAACTGTGGTGAGCAACTAAATAATTCATATCCAAAGGATAAAACTCTGCCAGGGAAGAAATGGATAAGGCAGTCTAACATGGCGACGAAGCACATGTTTCCAAGAAATTCTCCCTAGGAAAATAAAAATCATCTTGGACCAGAGAAAGTTCTTCCGAAAGTTCCGTTCCAGCCCTATCCGACTTTCAGATTTGTTTCAAATCCCTAAAAAAAAATTACGATTTAGCGATTACGTCGATCTAAATAAGTATGACGTCATTTAGAGAAAGTACTGGTTTTTCGATGAAATTTGGCCCACGGACGAGTTTATTGAGGAAGAGTCGACCTGCCAAAAATGACCTCGGGATACCCAAGACATCTCGAGTTATGGATGAGTTTGTCGAGGGAAAGTAAATAAAATCGTGTCCGATAGCACCCAGTCGGCACAACAACGTTGTGGTAAACATTGAATGAATGTTGACAAAGATTCCTCAATGTTGCAGAAATGGTTGCTCCCACGTCGAAACAACGTCGAAATGAAACATAGTTCAACGTTGGTTGCACGTTGAATTGACAACGTTTGGATATTACAGTACTTGCTCCTTCATTCAGTGCCTGAAAGGGTGTTTATATATAGTAGGTTGAATGGTTGAATGGAAAAAACTCGACGTTTAAGCTACGTTGAATATTATGATTAGAAATGAATTTCCGTTTAATAGCCTCTAAACGATTTCGTTAGTTCACAAGTAAACGCTATGTGCTGAAAACGCTAAATTTAACCAAGTGTGAACGTTTCAACCTATTCTCAACGGTGACACGACGTTGTTGTGCCGACTGGGCGCTTTACGGAGTTAAACATCCCAGAATATTCTGACGTTCCTTTGCATCATCCCTGCATTCATCGCGATGAAGGATAGCTCCTGCAGATGTGCTTTCCTTTCCTGGGGATTTCCGAGTCATTCTTTCCACTTTGTATTTCTTAGGAGAATACTTACAATTTTTACGTTGGATAATTAAGAGTCTTCTCAGACATCAGAAAATGTTCCTAGTATAACATCCTCGATGGGCAAAAGGAGCAGTTTGCCATGAAATCACAAGAAGAGTTAAAATGGGGAGGTTCATACCTCATCTTTAAGGGATGAACCAATCTAGAAACCGGAGATAATTTTCATGGATAATTTTCATCCATGAAAATGTTGACAACTTCTTTTCTATTTTTTTTTAGCGAGTCGAGTCAAAAGAAGAAGTTTTCTTCGACAGCTGGAATTTCTCGTTTCATTCTGTCGTGGACAGGATTCTGCAGTTAGAAAAACTGTGGAAAATGTGGCTTTTTTTCTGAAATCCCAAATTGTTTCCTGAATGATACTTCCATGAAATTGCTGTTTCGAGTCCGGAGCAAAATTTTGATCATTCAAGTGAATTTGAAATCCGAGGAGACTGGAAAGGAATGTACTCTTTTTGTCGTTGAAACAGCTCTGGGCACGAAGATGGTCCTTGAAATTAATTGCATCCAAAGCAGTAGCGCTGGTTCGTCCAAGTTAACAATGCCATTCTTCATTAAATAATAATAAATGAATGTGTATTTTCTAGCAGCATCTTTTGAAAATGCAAGAAAGCTCAGTTTGACATTTTGCCCTCATCATTTGGAGGCTGAAAGTAATCAGGAGCTCCTAGGTTTCTATCCCTATCCTGCACCTTTTACAACCTGGGGATGATGTACTGTGCCAAGATGCTTGTGATCGAGGCACACGTACTCTGTGACCTTTTCAAGTGCTCCGCCTGTCCCGTCTTCGCTGTCTTCTCGGATCCATTTCCGCTGCTTTGGCGGACCGTCGTTCCTGGTTCGCGTCGCGTGCTCCTCCTATTCCTAAATCGTCATTATGAATATTTTTGAGATGTTCTCTTTCTTCCCTCTGCCACGATTGGGATGAGCCTCCTCCTCCACCACCGGTTCTGTCTGCTCTTCTCTCTGTTCCCCGGGAAAGTGCCATTCTTCCAGCTCTCACTTTCTCGCTCCCGGCGCCTCTTCGAAGTCATCCTTCGCTTATTAGTCCGCTTTGACCGACTCATCGAGTCCGTGGGGAGTCACTTTCATCCTCAACTTCCGCAGTTCTGTTTTTGTTTCCAATCGAGTCGCATGCTCCTTTAGTGAACTCCTCGATTGCCTTCTGCTGCTTCATCATCTCCCTTCATTTTCCTTCCTAATTTTCATCCTGAGCATTTTCTTCTCCCCTTTTCGTTCCTCGCTTCCTTGCTTCTTAAATCTCCCGCAACTCAAACGTCGCGAAGGCTTTATGAGATGATGTGTTAGCTCACACGGTCGTGTCAGACTTTTGCACCATAACCATCTGCTCTCTGATTTACGATATCAAAACGAGAATCTTCTAGCTTTAAGGATAAATGTCGTCTACATGGAATTCTCAACTTTTTACTCCGCCACGTGCGAACCACGCCACATTAAAAGCTTAGGTGACAGTGATCTGAATCTTTTGATTTCCTCATTTTCGTGGATGATGTACGATGACCATATTACCGCAGTCGCGACGCCGATGACTGAATTCCCCTGTCGAGAGGGATTCAGTCATCGGCTGTAAAAAAAAAAAGTTGGAAGCAGTCCCGCTTTCACACTCTCTCTGGTCTACTGTTTTCCGTGAAATACAAGTTGGACCTACCTGCGGATAACTTCCCGTATTACTCTTTCCGCCCTTCCTTAGTATCAGTACGTCGTTTGCGTACTGATACTAAGGAAGGGCGGAAACTCCTTTTCGGCGGAAACTCGTTCGCGAAACTCCTTTTCTATTTGGAGAATTTTTGGAGATCCACGACTCCCTTTCCCATCGGCGAATCATCTGCATGATATCAAGAGAAAAACAAAAAAAAAACAGATGCGGTTATCAGTTTATTGTATTAAAATGTTTCTAATTTGCTTTTGTTATTTTTCCCCACAATAATTCTGCAAAAAGTACCGAATTCTAATTACATTCTGGAATATATGAGTGATGGCAACTGAGAAGATAATTAAGAATTCATTTTCTGGCCCATAGTTCGCACAAGACATGAGGAAGAGCTTCATATTTGCTCTTTCTCCTAGAGTTTGAAACATTCAAGGACGTCACCTGGAATTTACCCAAGGAACGTGTCGAGTGTCTAAATCTGAATTTTCAGCTATGCGTCCCCCATACACTTCCAAGTGTGCTCGTTCTTTTTCAGGGAAACAAAGATGAAATAAATATATAAATTACTCATGTCAGCAAAAAAACTGCACTCTCAAAAGCGCTAGAAAACGGTGGACGGAAGAAAATTACTTAAGATTCAAGATAGTGATATCAAGAGGCGATTTCGCCCATTTCGATGTCACGTGTCGAAGTCGAGCGTTCCTTAATTTTAGGGTAGCCCTAACCCTCTTAAAGCGATATATTTTTGTACTTTTTTTGCTATTTGCGTAACCTAGTTGCTTACTGTCTAGAACCATTGCCCCCCCCCCCTTTTTGCCTGTCAATGAAAGAATCTAGTTTCTTCTTACAGATAGTCACAGCGAGGGGCAGAAACTACTTCGTCATCTAATGCATTCCACGCGTTCACCACTCTGCAAGTAAAGAATTCCTGTTTCGACCTGAGCCGCAGCTGCGGTTTGCGCAACTTAAGTNAATAAACGTTCTCGTTAATACAGAATGCAATACTATTTACTCGGCCGATTAATCGATTGATCGCTGGGTTCATTGTGAGTAAAGGTCTATACCACGCAGGTTGGCCTCATTGCGTAAATAGACGACGACAGACGCGACCTCAAAGCTAGAATCGAGACTCGAAAAAAGCATATATTACGTACTTACGCCGCATACAACGGAAGAATAACGCGAGATGTCCTATTTGCAACCGACCGACGAATGTAACCTAGAATCCTGTTGCATTTGGCCAACGTCACTTGCGAATGCGAGGAAAACTTCATGTCCTCATGATAGAAACTCCTAAATCTCTCTCTCCGTTTGCCTCATCCAATTTAACATTGCCGAACGTGTCGAGAGACCTACCGTTGTTTCGACCGACGTGGAGAACTTTACACTTAGTTTTATTAAACCTTATGAGCCATTTCTTGCTCCACTCGTCCAAAAGACTTAAATCTCGCTCTGCTCGAGCCCTATCCGCTTCCCCCCTTATGGTAAAACCTATCCTGGTGTCGTCGGCAAATTTACTTATCTTACCCACTACGCCGAGATCCAAATCGTTTATGTAGACCAAAAACATCAGCGGTCCAAGGACTGAGCCTTGAGGGACACCGCTTGCGACTCCGACCTCCTTCAACGCTTCCCCATTTATCATCACCAGTTGCTCTCGTCCTGCCAACCAGCTACAGATCCACTCTTTCGTCTTACCCTGGATCCCGTGCGCATCTAGTTTAACCCGCATTCGCAACCCGCTTTACGTGTTTCCCATTTCGCAGAAAATGAATGAATTATTCACTATCCAAGGTAATGGAGCGCCGAAAGTGCGACCAAAGCAAGTTTGTTTGCTCGAAGGGCAAACAAACTCGTTAGTATTAGCTATATGCTGTGGATGCTTGAGCGTCTGCAGTGCTATGTGCGCATGCGCGTCGACTTCTTCCCCCCGGATTTCTGTGTCGCTCTCTCGAGCTCGCACTTTCCCTCTGGCCATTGCTGCCGGATCCATTCTTGGGAACGTAATAGCTATGGGTGGGGGGTGGAAGAGTTCAGATGACATGACGGAAGGAAAATAATAGAACGGTTAGGAATCGATCCCGAGGCAAGCACATTTGCGAAAAAGTACTTTTCCACTACACCACCGAACGATGGTCCTTCCCATGCCATCCATGACTCTACAACGGGAGAGATGCATTCTACGCACACACCCCGCTCCCGATACGGACTTTTCACCAGGGACGTGTAAAAGATCCCCGCGTATTACACTTGGAGTTCCCTTTTTTATCTCTTAAGGAAAAATGACTTATTTGCAGGGATGAGATCTCATCATCATGTATTTCATCATCAGATCATATATTTATCAGGATCTCGATCCCTTTATCAATCAGAACTCCGTCCTTTTATTGATCGCCATTCTCACAAGATGAGTGGCTCCCGTGAGTGGAAACGGCGGGAGCCCACCTGTATGAAACAGGAACGCTTGGATCGGAAAGATGCCTTCGGCTGCGTAGTAACCATCTAGCTTCTCCAGTGTATCGTATAGAGATCGATACGGGATTGGAGTGCCGCTCGATAAAAGTCTGTACCGTAGGCGTGAACACCCCGTGAATGAGATTGAGGGGGATTCGCAAGACATACAATGTCAGAGCGGCTGCTGCGCAGAGCGTTCATGAGGCCACTTACTGAACTCGTGAATATCCGAAAACGCTACACGCTTAACTTAGGCAGACCCAGAGTTCGTGGATGTCTTACACAGGTTGGGATCTCCGTCTCGCTCTCGAATGAGCAGTTTCTTTCGTGTCTTCGCGACTGTCGGATCCCAAGTTGCACATTCACGTAGAATCAACGTTGATTCAACGTCATTTCGTCAACGCAGCTAAAATGGAAACCACGTTTCCTGTCAACATTGATTGAACAGGGTGCGCGAGCTATTTGAGAACAAAATTTGACTTTGAGGAAAACTAAAATATTCAGTAAAAAAACCAATATATTTTCATAGAATTTTGTACACATGTACTTACATACACATAACAAAAGGCTATTCAATAAAACCGCCTTCAACCTCGATTACGTCCTCGATGCGGCTTCTGAAACGACTACATGCGTCGATCAGGTGATTCTTATTTATGTTTGCCATAATGTCCCCGATGGCAGCCTTCAACGAGTCCTTGGTATTATAGGCATGCTTGTTGGTCTCCCTCTCGACGACGCCCCAGACGTAGTAGTCCAGGGGGTTTAAATCAGGAGTTTAGTTCCGTTGTTATTAACTTGTACGCAATGTAGACTCAGTAGTGTTTTCAGGTCTATATATGCAGAATTCATACAGGGTGCAGAAATGCAACAGAAAAAGCATCAACCAGTTTCTAGAAGCATAGCAATTTTATTTGGATGCATAATAAAAAAATAAATAATATATTCTTTTTGATTTTTGTACTGTATATGCATTAGTGAGACAGAAGTGAGAACTGAACCCCCTTTAGCTATGTAAAACGGGGTTCGTTGCTCACGGATTAGCTATTCATGCCCTTTTCCTAAAATGTGTCTCCAGTGAAAAGCGGGAGACTACTGTAATGTATCAAAGTCATTTATCTCCCACTTTACCTGGAAACAAATTTAACGCCCTTACGCTGAATCCTTTCACCCCATTGGGGTTTCCATTGATCAAATAACCTGGACATATTCAGCTGTTGATGAGCTGTTGATGGATGATGAGGAAGGTTGGACTTGGGTGTTAGGCTAGGGTGATGGCATAAACATCATTGGGAGTGGTCATTGCCAATGACGGGGATTGCATGTATTCTTAGCCAAACTCCAAATGATTGAATGAAGCAACCTCACTGAGACCACCCAAATGCAAAAAAATTGCACAGGAAACAGGAGGGGCTCTATAGAGGCTTTAAAATGAGCCAAAACACATTCCAGTAGTTGGAATATTCGTTTAAATACAGAGAAATGTGCACAGAGGATCTCCCCAGAGTATGCATGGTTTTTTTATTCCATAGCTTGCACTCCCAGGAACATTTTTAGTAGAATCCATGATTGCTGTGCTCACAGGTTGTTATGCAATTGTTATGTAATAGCTTTGATTTTCAAAATATGCAACATCACTGGCTCCTATGTAAGGAAATTCTCAGAGCAAAATGGCTATAGAGACAAGATGATTTTACTTCATTAAGATCAGGCAGAGTCTTTTGCATTTAGTCACAGGATCATATGACTTTCTCACTTAGGAAGAATTAGAAAGAGAACTTATGATGACTTTTAACTAAATCCTCAATTGTCCAACTCTGTTGCCCTGGTATGGTCCTCAAGTTTTGCACAGGTGGGGGCAGAGAATCCCCTGCCTCATACCCTTCAGAAGTAGGCACCCACAACTCAAAGTACCACAAATGGATACAGCAACAAGGTAAGATGTAACACATGAAATCACCAACCTATTTTTCTTAGCCTTCCTGCCACCTGACCAATGCGGTGCATGTCTGAACCAGTCTCCAACAGTCGATCCCAGCTGGAGATTCAGAATAGAAAGATATAATGTCCTCACTGCACCTGCAAGAGCCCATTCACATATTTCATTAGTATTTCAAGAAGAATACATCATGAAAAAGCCACACAAATATGGAAGCCTGAACATTATTAAATCCTGATAAATGTATAGGATGATATTATGGAAGGGGGATGCAAGGCAAAATTTGACATACTTCCATCCAGGATGAAAGTTGTTCATGTAAAGTGGTGGATGCAATGTTTAATGACTGGTAATGTTAACAATGCACAATTTACTCTCTTTTCCAAATGCTTCCAATATGTACTCGCATTGAGGATGTTAGAATATATGGCATATTACTTTAGACTTAGCTTCCTCAATCTGCAAATTGACTCTATGATTTTTTAAGGAAACTTTGAATCAAACATATTGAATGAATGGACACAATTGACTGCAAGTAAGTGACGTACTAAACAAAACAGTCTTCAACTGAAGGTCAATAAACTTTTTCTTCTCCTTGTTTCGCCCAGTGTAGTTGAATTGACTTGCATAACTCGTATTTGTGAAGATGCGAGACAGCATGCGTCTTGCAGCATCCTTCACATTGCAGCCACCTGTGACAGCCAATAGGTTCACCTGAACCCACGATATAAAAAATGAAATCACTCCAAATTTAAATATAGATGGTACAAAACTCGTAAGATATGAGCAACTAAGAATGAAGATACATTTTTAAGATGCTAAAATAGTAAAGTCTACCATCTTGGTTCATGTTCCTTGCACAGACAACAGGCACCATTAAGCAATGTACATGATCGACCGGGAAAAAAAAAAACAGAAGCAATTAATGCCCCACCCATACATAAATGCCACGAGTCACGAAAGAGTGCGATGATCTGTGCAAACACGAATATTGGCGTGACGGAGTGCTGCTCGAGAACCATGAAGACCATGTCTCCCCCATTTTGGACGCACCCATCTATGATCGATGTGGAGAATGAAACCTTGTGATTTTAGTGTCTCACTTATATAAGCACCTCGAGGAGAGACCGAAGAAGTCGAGAATTGGATTCGCCTTCGGTAGAGGACCGAATCGTGCCGAATTATCCCTGCATAAATTATTGCTCTATCTTGGCTTCATGACTCAAGGTGGGGCGATCGCGAAAACATGGTGGAACAGACCTGTGGTACATTAAGGTATATTGCGAGAAAATGGCGAGTAAGGTAAGGAGGTACATGCCCTGGGGGTACACATTTTGGGTGGAGAAGTTTTTTCAATTATATATCGTGATGGATAAGGATGTCATCGAGATAGATTATGGTACGTTCAAGTTTCTGTGGTGTAGAGGAAGCACATATGACTGGTATTCCTAAGGCCCGGTTTCAATTGTCGGCTATTCCATGCCTTTTTTTTAAACTTCCCTTGCCTTCCATGTCCCGTTGCTTGAATAAAATGGAGAGACATGGAAAGCTGAAACCTGGCATGGAGCTGCCTACCAAGACGATAAGTTCAGGAAAAATGCAAAATTATAGATCCTTGGCCTTGGGGATGTTTCTTGGGGCCAACGTTTTCAAAATTTTTTTTGTCCAGCCGTATTGAGTTATTGTGGAAAGATGAAACTTGGTACGTAACTACCTATTGGGATGCTGCAGAAAAATTCAGAATTTGGAAGGATATGCCCTGGGGGCACAAATTTCAAAGGGAGATGTTTTCAACTAATAAGTTAAACTATTGAACATAAAACGCTGAAACTTTGCATGAATGTGACTACTGAAACAAGCAGTTAAATAAGAATGTTAAGTCTCGATATATCCCCTGGGGGAATTTTTTCGACGTGCGATGTTTTGAAAAAAAAATGTCATGGCGAATTGGGCAAAGATGGAAAGGTGAAACTTGGCACACGTATATAAGCGAAATGATATTAGAGAGCTGAGGGTGTATTCATCTTTCATTTTGGATCCCCTTCGGGCATAGCGTATGGGTGGGTCAGCTTTTCCAAACATGTTTTTTCACGAGCGAAGAGGGCAAACGTATGAGGTTGAAACTTTGTGGGCATGTAGTTCACTGAGGATAGATTTCGGTTTTAAAAATGGTACGTTTCGGTTAAAACGGCTCAAGGAACATATTTTGCAAAAGGCTTATTTTCATGATTTCTCTGATTCAGCAAAACAGAGGGCGCATGAAAGCTAAAAAAAAAAACTTGGCATATAAGAACCTGATGGATAGCTGCGTAAAGAAAAAATTATAATTTTATTATATATGGACAATAATCAGTAGCTGACTGACTGACATAAGTAGCTATTCGTATGCTGAGTTCAGTAAAAGTTCTACTTTGGTGATGCATGCCATAGGGGTGCACCTTATGGTTGGACTGTCGCACATCTGCTAGGAACTGACTTACTGCTAGAGCTCGCTACCTGCGCATTCTAAATATTTGAAATTGGAATGTAGCATATCTGCTACATCATGCATTAAAGAGTTGAATTAGAACAATGATATGATAAAATAAATATGAGCGTAATAAAATAATGAAAGGAAACATGAACGTAGGCTCTCTGGTATGTGGCCGATGGTTACTGCTCCGTACAGTCCCAATAAGTCTACCGTCTTACTCTAGAAAGACCAATGCGCGATGGAATTTGACGAATACCTAAAATCCCGTCACCTTACCGATCCCTCCATTTCGTCCCGTTTTGTCTTCAAAAGAGACGTCCTTTCCTTAACCCTTCCGTTGCTAGGGTATTCAGTGATCACTTTTTACTTCACGTACCACAGCCTTATATTGATTTAAAAGAAAATCGTTTTGCGTGGGTGATATAATAATTGCATATCTGAACGCAGAAAAAATTAAAATTGACAACACTTTAATGTAGAAATTTATTTTAAGAGTCTGACATATGGTACAGCCGGGACCCTGCCTCCCCCCCCCTTCAGTAACAGAAGGGTTAAAAACCGTTAGTAGTAGACTAGTGGCCGCAATTGTGGTCTTCTACCCAAGGACCTATCATTTCTTGTCATAGCTCATCGGCTAAGAACACACTTAGCAGGTTCCCGCTGCCGAAATGCATCTAATGTTGACGATGGAACAGAAATGCATGAAAGAGATGCCGAGACACAGTGTGCTACGCCTAAGAGTGTGCGCAAGAAATGGCCAACAATTAATTCGACGAGTGAAAAGTAAAGAAATATGATAGGAACCATGAAAGACAAAGAATGCGACACACGTAGTAATGAATGGGAGACTCACTTCGTCGTGAACAAAAATAGTTTCGAGAAATGGATTTGACAGAAAGGATGTGATTGGTCCGAATTCCTTCTTCCGATCGAAACGACACGTCCTCATCGACCAAGCGGGAGTGGTCTTTCTTCAGACACCGAATGAGGTGCTAGTTGCTCACTTCGACATCACAGATCCCATGCCTTCGTCAAAACAGCTCGTTCAACAAATCAACGGATGCAAAAGAAACGTATTATAAACGCACGAAGAGCTGAGATGGACCACTCGGGAGTATTCGCGGGATTGTTCGGCTGTCCACATCGAACAGCCATCGAGGACGACGAATTTCGTTCGCAGCAGCACGCATGCTTTCTATCAAACGATTAATTCTGAACGATGCCCACGATGGGCTCGGAATGATGCAAATCTCCATGATTTGACCGCGAGATGCTTTGCGGACGAATGGCAACACTCTGCGAAAGTCACTATCTAGCAAGACTACTTTGCCAACGAATGGACGGTCACCGTCCATCGAGTCTCGCAGCACCCATTCGATGATTGCCATCGCTTTCAGCGGGTACCATCGGCGGTTCATCACAAACGATGACATGGAGAGTTGAAATCATCGCCTGATGCTTGAGCCATAAGCGACACGTTTGAGGCGTGAGCAGATCCGTTGGGACGTCGAAGGCCGTGTGATGCTTCGTACCGCAAGGAAGCAGAATTGCAGGGATACCAGCCCACGCAACGCTCAAAACATCCCGTCCTCTTCCACGCAATATGGGAATGAGCAGGAATGTTTTGCCAGTCCCACCTACATAAAAAAAATTCAGTGTCTCAGCTTGATGGATTTTTCTCGCGAAAAAATCTGTCCTACATTTGATGCGTCTTCATCGCATCAAATTTTGGATGCGATGAAAACGCATCACATGGAGGACGACTTTTTTCGCGACCTAAATGCGTTAATTTGATTCTGCATGTATTGGTCAGGTATATGATGCACTTCTGCAGCATCAACATTTGGCTTGTACGTTCAGCATTTCAGCAACACCAAAAAGTTCAAGAATTCTCAAAATGATGTACGTGGCATGCCTGATGCAGAATCTACTTGAAATAATTTCTATCAGAAGCAATAGGATCTCACTAGGCCCTAGCTGAATTCAAGTTAAATAGGGCAATTCATTCTGTAGAAGGAATCATTTTGGACCAATTGTTTTTTAACATTCACCAGGCCACGTGGGGTCGCTTTTGGACCTCATGCAGTACTTTCTTAATGAAATGCCTAGAGCTGCAATAATGACTCTTTTCACAATTGAACAGGCAATCAAAGGTATTCTACCGATAAGCATGGTTGTTTAAAACCACATGTTGAAGGGTGTCCTATGGAGTCTCAGCTTTCTTTATCCCTTTTCCTCTACCATGGTGGTACTACGAATTCAATCCGAAAATAGAGCTCAAGGCTAGCCGTGAGCTCTATGGAGAGGGCCACGAAAATAATTTCTCCTCGTCATCGAAGTAACGAAGCAAATGTGATATGGAAATTGCTTTCAACCTCAAAACTCTCGTTCTTCATTGCTACCTTGTTTCTATATAAGGTCAAAACTACGCATCGGTCTACGTGTGGCACCGGATCAGAATTTTAAAATATTAAAATTCTATAAGATTGAATTGAATATTGAATTGAATTTCAGAGACTCCATGGGATAACAAGATTGGAAATTCATGACAATTGAACCATCTGTCATTGTGTGAGAGTGACGAAGGCTACACGCAATCACGGAGGCTTCAAAAATAATTTTTAAAAACGCACGCAAATGGGAGAATTCCTGGACGGACTTGGCCTTGTCATGGGGAAATCGTTACCTCCAAATTCAGCCTACACGGTCTCCTTTCCGATGCGAAAATCGGTACCAGTTGATTCCAGCGAAGGTACAAATAATTATGGATGCCAGGCTATCCAAACGACCGAAAAAGGTGACGACCGCGTCACGTCGGGATTTACAAGGTGCAGAAAAGCCAATCCATACAAGAAATAGCTAGTTCGGCCGTGTGCAAGTACAGTGAAAACTCGTTAACTCGAATTTTAAGGGACTAGGCAAATCGTTTCGAGTTATCCGGAACCCCCCCGCCTCCCCAGAAAAAAATTCACTTTAAGAGACATGACCAGAGGGCGATTTTTCCGCCCTCAAAAATCCAATTTCACAGAGTGATGACCTTCCAATTATAATTGGCTTTTATTCATCTCGAGTGAAACTTTTAAACTCCATATGCAAAATTCATTTCCTGCATAGCCTTTCATCCAGGGCTCTTTTGGTTTGATCCATTTTTGGCATGTAATCAGTGATCATTTGCTTTGTAAAAGAACTCGCAATAGAGAAGTGGAAGTCCTCGCTTGGCTGTCTTCATCGTCTTGCAACTTGCTATAAATAGCCGCTTCTCGTGTGCACTCAAAACTCTTTGTTGCGTATAATGGTAGAGAAAATAGAGGGAGAAATTCTCTGCAATGTCTTTCCCCTGAAATTCTCTGCGATGTCTTTCTTCTTCAGCTGGCCTTCTTCGACAGTCCGAATCAAGTGCACCTTCTCTTCGAGTGTCAGAGTCTCCAATTTCCTCTTGTATGAGCTCATTCCACACAAATGCCGTAAAGTAAGTAGAATATGACTAGAATGGCTCGGAGTGAGTAAGAGTGACAGATAGAGCGAATTTTGGAGGTTGCTTCTTATAGCCGATACTTTTCGGTTTTAGTATTCAGCTTTAATCCCCTCCACAGGGGTCTGTGAGGGAGGAGGGAGTAACAGAAAAAAAAAGAAGAAAGAGAACATCCTCCCGAATGGGTTTCTTGTCATTCATCCAATTCAAACATCGAAAAGTCCCACAAGAATAATTTGTACCTCCTTTTCGCATTGAATTCGAGTTAACCGTGAGAAATTCGTTATCGGAAGCGAAAATTCCATTCGAGATATCCGGAAATTCAAGATAAGCAAATTCGAGTTAAACTGAGCATTTAAAATGGTGTCCTAAGGGGTTCCGCCGGGACCAAGCATTGAACTTCGAGATTAGCGGAATTTCGACTTTTTAGGATTCGAGTTAACGAGTTTTCAAATTATCGATAAACTTATTAAATAAATTATCAATAAAATTATTAAATAAATTATCAATAAAATTATTAAATAAATTATCAATAAAATTATTAAATAAATTGTCAATAAAATTATTAAATAAATTATCAATAAAATTATTAAATAAATTATCAATAAAATTATTAAATAAATTATCAATAAAAATATTGTTGAACATAACATAAATAGCTTTCAATTTCAACTCATAAAGGATTTACCCCCACTAGATCAGCCGCATTCCATTGCCTTTTTGTCAGCAGCTAGCTTGTAGCTGCTGACAAAAAGGCACTGGAAAGGCAGGAGAAAAAGACCCCTCTGACAGAGTACTAGCCTGCACCCAACCGGAAACTCGATTGTCGACCGAGCACCACACCCAAACCGCGGGTATGGTTGGCGCAAGAGAGCCGATTGTCCCTCTGCAAGGCTCAAAGTAATATCTTACAGGTATGCAATACCCAGGTTCGGAATTCGAATGCTAGAAGGCCGAAAATTTGCATACATCCAATCGAGGGCTCCCATATGACGTCATGCATTTCGTATTATTGATCCAAAGTGTTGCCGTTTGAAATTCGAAAATGATCCCTAAGGAATTCTGAGACAGAACTCACTGAACTCGCTGGTAATTGTTATACCGAGAGATTTGGGGTCACTGAGGATTGGAAGCATCTCCCGTCCTTCATGTTGCCCGAGGGTTCTAAATCCGTAAGTTGTGTCTCATGTAAATATTATTATAAAACGAAACTCCCTTAAATTTCGTATAGAGTACATTTGTGGAAGGGGGAATGACGGGATCGGCTCAATATTGTTGAGCCAACATTCAAGATTCTAACGGTGTTTCATTTGAACGGTATGGGACAGAAGTCGATTGACCTCAATTAGGATGACATGAATACTTCACGGGTAGAAGTTAGTGCATTCTACTAAGCTGCTAGTCATAAGAAGCTAGTTAGTGCATTCTGCTAAGCAGCTAGTCATAAGAAATCAATTTTACTTGCACTATGATTGATCCATAAAAAGAAGCTTGAGATATGAACTTCTTTGATCTAAGAGACGAAGGATGCCGCTATTCCTTTGATTGCAATAGCAAACGGGGAATATTTTGAGGAATAGAAAAGACTTGGCTGCTTATGTGCACCAATTTTCATTTTTATCCCACCATTAGTACTTTTAAAAAAATGGTGTGCGGAGACTTATTGTGCCCCCTTATATTAGCATATTATGGCTGGAAGAAATTCGAAAATTGAGTGTCTGGGATTTGAAATTTGACTTATAATAATTGTAGGGGTTTCAAGATGAGTGGAAGGAAAGTTCTCATAGTGACTTGCAGTTTCGCTCCTTCGTTCTTGGAGCTACCGCCAGACTGCAATTTACTGTGCTATTCGAAAGTGGTCATAACTCCCAAACCCTTTACTTCAGAGACATGAAGTCTACGTTTTCGTACAGCTGAGATATTGCTCTTTGAATTAGTAGGTGAAAAATGCGATTTATTAAGAGAAGCCCACATGTCATTTGTGCTAATAGGCTACCATTCCGGTCACATATTCGTTTCGCACAAACGATAGCTGTCAAAGTTAGACCATCAGGTGGGTGAGTCTCACGCAAAAGTTAATTAATTTCCTTTGGAGCATTTTCGAGATTTCTATCGAAATGTACTCAAAAGTGAAAAAGAAATTGCGACAACAGCATGCTCCGACGAAATAATTCGCTTGTCAAGTAACTTTAAAAAAATCCTCTGTAATTCTGTTAGAGCTGAGTGTCCCAATTGTGTCGATAGCCTTATCGCCAAAATCCATCCACATTCTGCTTGAAATATCCATTTTAATGCGGGCGGTTGACTCCAGCTTCATGAGCAATATTTGAAGGGTTCATGAGATACGAACCGCTTGACGGATCGACTAGTACATGTAACTTTCATCTTCACAAAGTTCGAGAAATTCTCCGTAACGCGGGTATAGGGTAAACGCCGATATTTGCGCGCCAGTGAATAGGGTAATTTCTTTTCCTCGAGTTCCACTTTTTGTCAATGAGTTCTTCGGTCTTCGATTCCACTTCGTTTCCAGGCTACGGTTTACTCATCTCTTGAACGAACCCCTTTTTAGACAACGGCTAATGTGTACAAAGGATACGCGAGTGCGCAGTACCCCAGATAAAGGGGAATGAGGACATAGGGGGGATAGCCCGGGCGGCTGCTATATTTTAAACGTCCTTCCTACCAAGTACCTAACTGCTGACTGTAGTCGATCGTACCACTCGAAAGAGCTTTTATTAAATGGTTCGATTACACTTTGCATTTACGCCCTGGAACGAGAGTAAAATGTCAGGAAGTGATGAACACTGAAAAAGAGACAATTTTCTTTCGCTAAATCAGAGAACTTTCCTTTAAATAAATTTAAATAAAAAAACCGTTTAAAGGATCATCGCGAGACTTGGTATAGAAAAGGAGGTGGGTGTTCAAACTCTGAAACTGGATATCTTCGAAAAGAGAAGTCATGAAATTTGGCATGAGACTCACCCAACCGATGGTCTAACTTTGATAGCATTAATGCGAAATGAATCTGTGACTAGAATGGTAGCCTAATGGGCACATTTCACATTTGAACTTCTTCCAATAAATCGCATGCTTCACCATTAACTTATAATGCAAAGACAAATCAATTCAAAGAGCAATATCTCAGCTGTACTAAAGCGTTGATCTGTCTACGAAGTGAAGGGTTTGGGAGTTATGACCATTTTAGAATATCACAGTAAATTGCCATATGGTGGTAGCTCCAAGAACGAACTTGAGCGAAACTGCAGGTCGGAAGTCACTGTGAGACCACTTCCACTCATCTTGAGACCCCTACAACATTTACTAAATTTCAAATCCTAAACCCTTGATTTTTGAGTTCCTTCCCGCCTCAAGTCGAATGGAGCGATTGTCATGCATACCGCCTATCTTTACTCTATACCCATTTTCCACTGTTCACCATTGCATACACTACCACAGCACCCTAATCGACATAAATATCACCATCTAACGGGTATCCTATAAGTTCTTTCAGTTCCACCAACTTGTCAATCATTTTTTGCTTTCGACAATTCCTAACCTATGACCTAACAAGTTTCTGTGGTTATCATGCAAAAGTAATGCAGAAGCTCGTGAGCAGTGTAGAATACTCATTTCATCATTCTGTATCCATCCTGCTTCTTCTTCACAAAATCTATTCCTTTATCCAGATGAACTGGCAGAGCATCAGAGAAGACGCCGGTACTGATTGTGAAGGAGTGAAACAATGCCCCTTTCCAGGTATTTCTATGGATGAACTCTATTTTTTATTGACAGACTTGGCTCATCATTATTCTTTATCTGCTCATATCAACCCATTAAATGGAATTGCTGAGGTTTCCTAAGATGGATTCTTTTAACTCAACCAACATCACAGAATAAAGACCCTTTTATGCAATACATTTTTTCTCATCAGAATGAATCTATTGCTGCAATAAAATGAGCATTGGAAGCCTCTGATGCTTCAAAACCCAGGAATAACCTTGGATGACAGATTGCTAGTAATGCGCAACATGAGAAATTCCAAGCTTCCCTCAATACCTTTGGAATGCATTTGTTTGAGCCTTTCATTTTCTGGAATTTTTTGGAATTACAAGACTTCATTATTTCCATCCTAAAATTCAAGAAATTATGCCAAATGCTCCATCCTGACTTTTAGGATAAAGCTGCGTATACAGGGTCTGTGTCTCTTCATGTCCAGCAGGCTTTGAGGTCCAGGACAAGATTGTACAGAGAAACCTTCAATGCTGACGACACGTGAGGCTGTTATTGGAAGATCCCCATGCTGACAAGGTGGCTCCAAAAAGAAGCTCCTATCCGTTAATCTAATTAATGCGTACAGCAGCGGCTCATATGATGCAATACATTCCTCTAAATGAAATATGATTTATTTCCATTTACCCCGTTCAGACACTATATTTCCTTTATTATATTCCATGATTGCCTGCAATAGGGCACGCCACTGTCCAACTTCCCGCTGTCATAAGTCGAGGGGTTATAACATGCCCCAAAACTGACTAATGCATTTATCTGGATGGAATGGTTCTGGTTTAATCTTAGTTCAAATTTTCTTGAAACAAGCCCCATATAAAGTTATCAGTTGGTTATGCATCGGAGCTATTTGCTGACAAAATGTGATGTTTAATAACGTTTGCCACATTGTATTACGGGAAGTCAATAATTGTCTAACATCCATTCATATTCTGGGAAGGAGAAGTAGGCGTCTCCATGCCATTCTTTGAAACGTGTCTTTTAAAATCATATTTGGAGGTATTTCGTGAAAAGAGATAAATAAATAATAACATAATATGAACAGCGTACCTGTTCTGGCATGGGGAAAAAAAAGTGCATGCTAGGCGGTACATAACCAATTGAAGAACATGTGATCAAAGGACGATGGGTCACGATATGCATATCGTTACGGTACTACAGGGGTATTGTCTGCGGCGTCCCGAATTTAATCTCTCGGGATTGTTAGGTCTTCGATGCCCAGATTTAGTAATGCATTTTCGCCCGCAGGTTACTAGGTGTCTCCTGCAGTAGACCTTCCTCGGTTGCGTACTGGTATCTGAGGTTCAGATCAGGTTGTGACGGTGTGGAAATAAAGTTAAAGGAAACTCAGGGGGTAACACTGAGAGATGGAGAGGGAAATGACGAGGGCGTTGGGTTACGGATGGTGAGTTGTGAGAGAGGGTAGTCTCACGTGGAGGGGAGGGGCTGGGAAGGGGGGCAGGGGGGTGTTAAAGTGCAACTCTTTCCGAGGCGTTCAAGAATTTTATGGAAAGGATCGGTTTTTCTATGTTTGAAACACCCAATGGTAAATTTTTAAATTCAGTTTTGAAGGTATTTCCTTAATATTTCCTGGCCTTTTAGGGTCGTTGAGGTAGTTAAGTGCTAATTCAGAGGCGTGTTGGGGAAGAGGTGTTAGTCCGCTAATTCGATAGATATAGGAGTTAGAATAATAAATAAATAAATAAATAATTATGTCGAAAGGCAGCTCGTTCGATTGCAGCTCGTTCGATTCTTTCGAGTGGGTTGAGGACCGCCTCGGGGCAGTTAGCCCAGGCAGCAAAGGCGTATGTTATTACATGGCGAAGGTAGGGGCAATCGAATTTTAGAATTACATGGGGTTCGCACCTACGTGTATTGGCTCCAGAGAGGATTTTTAGGCAGTTAAGTTTCCTAGGCGCTTTGGCGCGAATTACATCTACATTATTATTTCATTTAAAATTGCTGGAGAAATGTATTCCAAGAAAACGGGTCGAGCGAGATTGATGGATGATATTCCTGTTCATGTGAATGTTGACACTGTAGGGTTTATTATCTCGAGCAAATAGGAGTGAGGATTTGAAGGGGTTCATAACGATGCACCAAACGCGACAATAGTTAGAGAGAGAAGAGACTGCAGCCTGGGCCCTTCTCTCGAGGACTGCGACCTCTCTGCCAGAGATCCAGAGGGCGGTGTACGGCATACTGGCTCACGTGGATGTCGAGTTTACTAGGTATAGAGGAGGATAGATCGTTAACGTAAAAGATAAATAGAAGTGGAGCGATCACAGATTCCTGAGGGACTCCCACTGTTGGGGAAAAGGATTCGGAAAAGGAGTTGCCGACCCTGACCCTAAAGGTTCTCTCGGACAGATATGAGGCTATCCAGAGCAAGAATCTCAGGGGGATTTTAAAAAGAAAGGGAAGTATATAGATTAACCCTGGGTGCCATACCTTATCGAATGCCTTGGTAACGTCAAAGAATAGAGCTAAGAGATGCTTTTTACTGTTGACAGTCTCGAGCGCGTCGTGGTGGAGCCGAACGAGCTGATCGGTGGTACTTAAATTAGGTCGAAAGCCATATTGACAAGAGGTGAGAAGGTTTAGAGATTCCAGATAGATAGTCGAGCGGTTAGAATTATTTCAAGGAGTTTTTGAAGAGAGCTAAGAAGACTGATGAGGCGGTAGGAAGAGGGATCTGAGGAATCTTAATCGGGTTTGGGTATCATAGTTACGTTAGCGGACTTCCATGCGGGGGGGACGTGACCGAGATTAAGACAGGCGTTAAATGTTAGATGAAGGAGCTGGAGGACTTTTTCTGGAAGGTGTTTAAGAGAAGCTACGAATATATTATCTGGGCCAGGAGCTTTATTGGGAGATATTTAAATCGCGGCCTCGATCTCTTTTATGGTGATTTCGTCAAGTAATGCTTCCTGATCGGGAGAGAGACATTCAGGAAGAAGAGAGGGTTTGGAGAGGGAGAAGTTAGTTATTTGTTTTGGAGATCGAGGCTTTCTTTGGGGGGAATCGGCCCCAGGGAGCTTGGCGGCTCGGTCTTAGCTTCCAGCAGGATGGCGGCAAGGACTGAGGCTTACCTGTCGTCACTGCAGTGGGTCTTACCTTGCTATTTAATGGGTTTACTTTGATTGTTTCGAGGATTCCCGATTCTTTTAAAGAGCTTTCAAAAGTTAGCTGGTTCCTCTTCGGTGTTAATCTGTTCACACAATTGACGCCAATATGCCTCGTTTTCGTTTTTAAGGAGAGTTTTAATTTCGTGGTTAAGCCTGTTTGAGAGGATTAAGTGTGGGGTTTTTAGAGCGAAAGTAAGCGCGTCTTAGTTTTCTACTTTTTCTTAATTGTATACAGGGCTTCTTCAGAGTGAGAATAAGGTTAATGGGAGGTATACATTTTGGGTATTGTTACTTCTTGCGCGATATAGATGGACTCAGTGACGATAGTGACCGCCTCGTTAAGCTGGGGGATGACATCCATAGGGAGGGAGTCTGGGAGGAGGGTTTCTACTATGTCCTGAAAAGCACACCAGTCGGCATTACGAAAGTCAAAGCGAGGGTTACTCGGGACAGATGGAAGGAGGTGAGAGAAGTTGCACTTTACTATGATAGGCACGTGATCACTCCCTATGTCCTCTCCTATGGAGAATTCTTGAAAAAAAAGGGAGGAATCGTGCATTGCCGAGTGCGAGATCGATCCTGTACGGGTTACCTTGAGCAAAGCTAGAATGGGTGGGGGAGTCGTCATTCAGAATGCTAAAGCAGCTGGAAGCTATGAAGTCGCATAGGATGCGACCTGTTTCGTTGGTGTTGTCACAAAACGAAAGCTCGGGGGCGTGTGCATTAAAATATTCTATGAAAAGCGAGGGACCTCCATTCGTTAATGAAGTCCAAGTCACCAGAACTAGGATGAGAGGCAGGAGGGAGGTACGCATGACATATGGTTAAAGAGGCAGATGGGAAGCGTATTTTAATTCCAATTATTACTGATTTGGGGCTCCATTCGCGCTTAATTAATTCGGGTTCCTGTGCGATTTTACATGCTAGCAGCGAGTTCGCGAAACGCTGATCCGCGGCGATCTGTCGCCGTTTTTCCTGCCGTTTGGGGCAGGCGGCGGAGTTCACTGCGTGACTACCTTGGCATCGGCTGCCCTTTAGCGGCAGCCCGTTCGTCTTTGCCTGGCAGTCACATCGTGCATGCCCTTTGCCTGCGCAGTACGAGCAGGTGTCTGTTCCTGCTTTCCATTCACCTATTTGGTGTCCGTACTGGAGGCATTTGAAGCATTGAATGATATGTGGTTGGAGGACGAACTCTTCAACCCGTTGTCGCAAACAGCCGATTTTCATGACGCCTTCCTCTATAAGATCTCGCGCATTGGGGGAGTTTATTGCCTTGACCAGGAGAAGCGGGAGAAGCGCGCCGGTTTTGGTTTTACGCATTCTTGTGATTCCGTTCTCTATGAACGAAATTTCATATTCAAGGGCGAGGACGTCTCAAATGACGCTCGTGTCTTCTTGGAGGTCCACGCCTCTAATGAATTTGCAAAACGGGGTCCTACACTCTTAGAAAAAGGGGAGCGATTTTTCTCAAATGACGCTCGTGTCTTCTTGGAGGTCCACGCCTCTAATGACGAATTTGCAAAGCGGGGTCCTAGCTCGCGTAGGGAAGGCTTCTCCGCCGATCTCTGATTCGGGCCATTTGCTGGCGACGCGAGCTATTTCCGAAGGTTTCGCAAGGCTGAGGACAAAGCCTGCGGAGCGAGTTTGTTTCATGTCGAGCAACTGGACCTTAGGGAAGGGGCTCATAAAGGCGCGAACGAATGCTATCCTCTTTTGGTGTTTCGGCGGGAGAGAATTCACAAAAAGGGGGTTTTGAAGAAAAAAGCTGCTAGTGGCTGTCTGAGGTTGAGTTGGGGAGACTGGTGAATTGTTACCGTGCAGAGAGGAATTTGCAGGCGTGGACGGCTGGGTGTGCGAATGGAAAGGGGAGGGGGAGAGAGATGCGTTCGGATTAGGAGCACTTTTGAGGGAGCGGATGGATTCGGAGGCTAAGGATGAAACTTTGGAGTTGGCATGGGAAGATGGGGAGGATTGACGTTTCGGCCGAGGGGGTGTAGGTACGGGGGGTTGTGAAGAGGAGGAAGGCGGGGACCGATTCTTACGAGTCTTCTTACCAGGCATTCTGTGCCTGGTGAGAGGGGGGGGGGGAGATTTAGGGAGAGAGTCTGGTGAACAGAGAGAAGAGGCTAGAAGTAGGAGTAAGAGAGAATGAAAATGAGTTAACAGTGAGAGGATGTCTTTAGAAAGACAGTTCAGAAACGGTTAGGATTGCCTTCAAAAAGACAATTTCGCGCTGCCGGAACAATGGGCCCCGGCGGCAGGGGTGAGGATGTCAATTGATGCTTGGGAGTAGACACCAGCCATGGATCATCCGAGAATTTAATGACACAGGTAGGGTTTTTTATAGGCAGTATTAGCATGATTAATTCCTAAACTCCATGAATTTACCTCATTTAAAGAGATCATAAATGAAGAAATGACAGCTTCGACTGATTGCCTTTATGAGACATGACAAAGTATATAAGGAGGTACTTCTTTGAAAGACGAATCTAGGGAAAGGTGATAGGATACTTCTGGTACTGTCTGGAAAGCAAGAACCATGCTGCCATCTAGTGGTTTAGATGAGAACTTCAATTCTCGAATCATTTCAAGTGCAATTGAGGCTCATTGGATCGTGTCATCCGTTTGATATGGAATCAATGAACGCAGGGCAATATTAGGAAGACAACATTTCGCCAAAATTTGGCAGTATTGGCGAAGCAATTTCACGTGCAGCCGATATATGTTGAATTTACTACAAGCCAATCTGGAGCTTTAATTGGGCCTGTGCCGTTTGTCAATGTTACGCCAATAATTGGAAACCAGCCTAGTGCAAAGAAAGGGCCTATGTCCTCCGCCAATGAAGTGCCGAAAAATGACTAGCCAAGCCAGAGTCAGGAATGCGCCAAACATGTCTGCCAATGCCGATGGTCTGCCGAGCTTGCCATGCAGGGGCCATTGTTGGGCCAAACTTTTTGGTTGTGGGAAACCTGTTCTTGAAAATTTCTAGCGAATGGTCGTTTACTTCTGGAAGTTGTTTACAGACATCACTGGGACTCACACGACCATCTTCAAAAAGCTCATTTGTTTAAAGGATTCTTCAAGTTGGGGGAATACTTAAGTTTCTCTGTTTTCAAATCCTTCTTGTATATTTCCAGCTTTTCCCCGAAAGTCTTGATGTCAATAAACATGATATCTACTGTCTTTCCCAAACCTTGAAACTTTTTGTTGAGTCTTGGAAGGCTCAGCTGGGCACATGATCATAACAGCGGGAGGGGAGAGGATACGGACCTTTTCTACAAAGCAGATGCACTCAGAGAAATCGGTAAATCGAGATGAAATACTTCTCTCAATTTTCACGTTTCGATTTATTTTTCTCAAGAGAAAAGTCATCAACTGGATTTTCGATTTATTTCTCTCATTTCCCAACCGTGCAGAGTCGCCTGAAAGGCGTTCGCAAAACCAAAATGCGGCTATAGCGGAGTTGGAGGGGTGTTTTGAGTGGCTGCGCATCGTCTAGACACATGTTAACTTCCGTATTCCACTTCATCGTGCCTAGGAAGCCCCCCCCCCCCCCATGAACCCTCGGGGCAATACATTGACAGCCTAGGGATTCACACGCAACCGCCTGAGTACAAGGCCTCCTCGCCACTTCACCATCCCTCCGACCCGTGCGAGTAGCTCGTGCGTCTCGAAGGGATTCCCTTGTAACCGCTTACTTCATTCTTCGAGTCCAGCTTCATACGGTGTTTGTATTCCGTTTGGTGCGTGGGTGGTGCACCACGTATCGCCAGTATCGTAAGATCCGACTGTTAACTATAGACGGTTATCAGTCCTGCAAGATTACTTGGATTCCTGTGGGAGAAAAAGAGTTCCTTCGCTGATAGACCCCGTTATCCCTCCTAAATTAGGTTTGTCTGACGTTAAAGAACACCAGTATTTGTAGCCTATAATCTTGAATCAATTGGTGCACCCGCAAATATTTTCGGAAAGTCTCTCCTGCCCTCGAGATCGTAGACTCGTCCTGCCCTGCCTCCCTGACTCATCAGAAAAAAACTCAGCCACTGTGTACGAATTCAATCCGTTTGAGAACTGCGTATTTCCTGTACCCTTTGAAGGTCCGGCCTGGCCCTTCATCACCGTGGACGCCTAATATTTCAATTTCATCGGTGATTTTGCTTTAAACTCGGTACTAGATTCCACCCTCCGTACCGAGTGTTATACATGTTTTCATTATATTTATAATGATATGCGACTGAAGCAGTGACAGCTGCTTCTTTGAAGAAAATCAAAATGCCCCATCCGTGGTGGGCGATAACTGGACATCATGTGGAATGAACATGTGCTCTACGTGTTGGCGGATGGAAAGTGGGCCCTGACAGATCTTCCGCGGGATATTAAGAACAACTCCAGAGAAGCATGTGGTAGCCTACCGTTTCACATTCTCGCTGAGACGTCTCGAGAAAGTGAGAGGAACAAATCATAGGCCTTTCATGCAACGATTGCGAAAAAGTTGTCCTCCGTTTGATACGTTTTTATCGCATCCAAAAGTTGATGCGATAACCACATCGAAAATTCGATGCTAGAACCTTATCCAAAGTTCGATGCGATGAAGACGCATCGCATGGAGGACAACTTTTTCGCCAGAAAAATGCATCGAACTGAGGCACTGAATTTTCTGTGTAGAGACTATCCCGTACGTGCATTTCGCACGGTCAGTTCTCTCTCGCTCCAGCTCTCGCTCGGTTCGGCCAGAAAGTGGATCATCCACCCACTGATTGGCGAATGCGAATCCATTGTGACCTCCTGCGTGGGTCGCCCACGTGCCTCCTCTCGATGGGTCTCCATCGTTTCGCTTGTTGAGACTCGTCCCGCCCAGTCGAACTGTTAGTAAGGCAGGAAAACAAAGGAGAATGAGACGAAGCCGAATGGGACGGGGACTCGCCGTCCAGGATCCTTCCTGAGTCATTTCCTACACACAGAAAATTCAGTGCTTCAGTTCGATGCATTTTTCTCGCGAAAA
>CAJPEV010003396.1:10585-31168 GCA_905338385.1 Darwinula stevensoni | reverse complement strand
TTATTTAGCTAGTGCTGGCCCCTTCTTTTTTGATGTCTGTAACATATGACAGGATTCTGAAACTGCCCCTGTGGTTGCTGTGTGCTAATGACAGTGGCATGCCCAGGAAATCCGAATGGGGGGGGGGTCGCCATATGAAACACTGATTACCTACCCTAAATGGGGTAGGGGGGTTTAACTTATGAAAAACCTGATAACCCACCCATATTTGTGTCCAAGAAAAATTTTTTTGAGAATCGAACCTTTAAAATTGATCCCAAGGGGGGTTATGACCCCCAAAACCCCCCCCTTGGGCATGCCACTGGCTAATGACACAGGCATCATTCTTTCTTATCACTGTTTGATGATACAGTAGAAGTACCTGGGTTGTTTCTCCAATGATGGGAATGACAATTAGGGCTTGGGTGCCCTTGCCTGCTAGTAGGTTTAAACATGGATTAGTCTTCTTTCCAGTTCCACCATCAAGGGTCAGTGAATCCATGCTGTTCCTCTAAAATCATGCTGGGTCTTTGGATTTGTAGGCTTGCCATGTCTTCTGGATGCCAAGGTCCTGAATTCTGCTCCAGGCCATCCATTCTTCACCAGACTGGGATTTCCAAATATGGGCACCATATCCATCCCCAACACTAATGGATATACCTGCTCATCCATCCTATCCACCCCCTTTTTTGTTGACAAATTCATGCCTTTTGCTGTATTTATTAGTGGTCAGCTATGTTAATTTAGGCACTTACTCTTATACTTTAATAGGCCTTGTTTCCTAGTGGTGCTTTTCTGTTAATACTTGTTATGGCGAGACCAATGCATTGGTAACCACCGCAACGGGCTTCTAGAATGGTATCATCATCTGCACCATCTGTTAGTGGCAGGTTTTCAGACCGTTGTGGCACTTGTCTACCACATAAAAAAAGAGAGGAACATGTGCAAGTGTGAGTATGGCATAGAACCTGACTCACTTATTTCCTTATGATGAAAATGCTCTGTGCTTTTTTCTCAACAAAAAAAGACCAGGTGTATGGAGAGGTGATGACACTGTGAGATCATGACTAGCCATTTTTACTCCCCAAATACTGACCCTTTCTTGGAGTCAACACCCATGAACCAGCTGTATCTGTTATAAGAGTCCAAAACCAAAATAGAACTTGATATCTCAAAAGTTCAAACACCTCTGATTGAATAAGTTTCTTAGTTTGGTATCAGTAATGATGTGGTAAGATAATGTTTTCAGTGCAAAGTGTTCCAAGGTTCTTGATGTGCATATTGAGCATAATATATTTCAGCACAGTACTTCATGCCCAAAAAACTAGATGCCTGGATTTTAAGTAGTTGTTGCCTTACTCATACATTAGTGTACAGTTATTCATCAATACCTAATTTTATTTTTATTTTTTTCAAGTTTTTTCAAAAGGTATTGGCCTACCTGTGTGCTGAGGGCAGTAAATTCAGGACATTGGTTAGTTTAAAATATATATTTCTGCAATTTTTTTTAAATCAGTGCCATTTTGTTCCATCCTGTTCTTACTTCTCAACTTCTGAACTGTTCTGTTGGATTCAGAAAAGTGAAATTTTTTTCAGTTTAAGAAATGGAGTGATGATGACATGGATAATTAGATATTTAATTTTTAGAATGGAATGGAAATTTCTTATGTTGATGAATGACAAGCTTGCATTTCCATTAAATTTTTTTGGTGTCCTTTGTTTTTCTCAGTCTTCCTTGTTAGAATGGAAAATACTAGTGCTTTTCCATTTGCTTGTATTTTTTCCCTTTTATTTATTGTTTGAAGCCATTTTTCAAGCTGTATTTCATTGCTCAGACAGGTGTAGTGCTTTGCTGACCACTTTCCAGTAGGCCTAGTCCTATAGATGCTGTGCCTGTGCCAATGACTTTATTGGTGCCCATCACCCAAAGTTTAACACGTTGCTGTTCTCACCATTTGGTGTGTTTGGCATGGCAAACCTCCACTGCTGAGCTTGGCCAAGAGAGGTTGACTGGACATTGAAATTCTCAGCAGTCAGTGTGTTAATGTAGTTCTTAGCACTGGATAAATGAGACTTCCAAAACACAGATGCTAGCTAGGGGAGTCCTTTGGCATCTCATCTGTTGAAATTTGTTCATTTTGCTTGATTGCTCTGTACATTCATACACCAGAAAAGATCCCCTTCATACACTTTTGAAGTACTGCATGATTATCCAAGAAACCCAGGGAACTCAAAAGACCTCTGAAATGAAGATTGTTTCAATTTCTTCTTTCATGTGTAGTAAGTTACAGAGGCAGGGGTCATTCAGAATTATGATGTTAGGCTTTATCATGTCTCATGATAAACAAACTGTTGATGATGTTGTTTGTAGACCTAGACGTCAATCACCTTTTTTGGGATTCTACCAATTCCTACCCTTAGCTACCCTTACCTTGTAATGTTTGCCTGGTACCTCCCAATTATATTTGGGGTTCAGTTTCATTTGTCAACTTGTCTCATTTTAGTTGTACTGCTGTGTTACAGGTACTACATAGGTGTTGAGGAAAGGAAGTAGTGCTTGTAAGACAAAATGGATAGATTGCTTCGTCTTGGTGGAGGTGTCCCTGGTTTGGGCCAGGGTCCACCAACTGGTGATGCCCCGATAGTGGACACTGCTGAGCAGGTGTACATTTCATCCCTTGCCCTGCTGAAAATGCTGAAGCATGGTCGTGCTGGAGTTCCCATGGAAGTTATGGGCTTGATGTTAGGAGAATTTGTGGATGACTATACAGTCAGAGTGATTGATGTTTTTGCTATGCCCCAGTCTGGAACGGGTGTCAGCGTTGAAGCTGTCGACCCGGTTTTTCAGGCCAAAATGTTGGACATGCTTAAGCAAACTGGCCGACCCGAAATGGTGGTTGGCTGGTATCACTCGCATCCGGGTTTTGGATGCTGGTTGTCAGGGGTAGATATCAACACCCAGCAGAGTTTTGAGGCACTGTCCGAACGTGCAGTTGCTGTGGTTGTCGACCCCATCCAGAGCGTCAAGGGAAAAGTGGTCATTGATGCATTCCGCCTCATCAATCCCAACATGATGGTTCTTGGTCAAGAACCTAGGCAAACAACATCCAATCTGGGTCATCTGCAGAAGCCGTCCATCCAGGCCCTGATTCATGGTCTGAACAGGCATTACTACTCAATGAGCATCAATTATCGTAAGAATGAGCTGGAGCAGAAGATGCTGCTGAACTTGCACAAGAAATCATGGATGGATGGACTCACACTTCAGGACTACAATGAGCACTGCAAGCTGAATGAGACAACTGTCACCCACATGCTGGAACTAGCCAAGAACTACAACAAGGCATTGGAGGAAGAGGAGAAGATGACTCCTGAGCAACTTGCCATCAAGAATGTTGGTAAACAAGATCCAAAGAGGCATCTGGAGGAACAGGTTGATGGCCTGATGACATCTAACATTGTCCAATGTCTCAATGCAATGATCAATACTGTTGTCTTCAAAGAGGATGCTTACTTGGAAAAGGTATCAGCTTAAAAAACATTGCTTTGGTCATCATTGGCATGAAACATGTGTCTGTGTGACACCACCTGCTTTATCAATAAAATGACTGGTAACTGTCATGGTATGAGTTCTGGTATTCCAATCATATTCAGATATTTGATTTCAGCATCAGAACTGCAAGATTAAAAAAATAACACTTGAAGAGTGATGGGAGTGTGCTTGACTGTCACACTCTGAGCCTCATGCAGCTCTGAGCCTCATCCAAGTCTCAATCAGTGATATATTTTTTCTGATGCTTGCTGTAATCAAGGTGTTTCTGTTTCATTGCTTCATCTTCTTAGGCCAAGGTGTAGAATGAGGTGAATCTAGCTTGAACTCTTGATTGAGAGAATAAATGGATAGGAATGTGAATCCACAACATTTTATTTGACCAATCAGCTTTGAGTATTGATTTTTTTTAAATGTTGCATTATCTATAAATCAATGGAGAATAAAATGAGAATCCTCTACCGAATTATTTTCTCTTCTTTCTAGACGACATAGCTAAGGTTACAACCTGTTAAGAAAGTCCTCCAGAGCATGTTTTTTTTGTAACAGGTGCAAGATGGCAGATTAATTTTATGATTTCATTCTGTTTCAGTATGAAACGTGGGTAATTGAGCCTGCAGTTGGGCGACCTTATTTGATTGGTGAGCTGTGCAGTCATCAGCAGCCATGGAGCCCCTGGTTAAGCAGCTCATCCTCATTTTGGTCCTGTTCTTGTTCCTCATGGTATGTGGACTCTTGCCAGTTCTGGTTTTCCGGCACAGGAGAGTCCCACACGAACCCACTTCCAAGTGGTCTGGGCGTATTCATTCATGGATCAGCTGCTTTGCTGGGGGAGTCTTCATTGGCATGTGCTTTGTTGGCCTCCTCCCAATGGCCGTTGAACAATTTCATCAAGTTTCCTCCAAGTTTGGTTGGACAATCCACTTCCCATTTGCAGAACTTGTCATGGTTGTGGGATTTTTTTCAATTATGATTTTGGAGGAAATCATGCATTATTTCTTTCATGACCGTTCACATGGAACAGACAGTCCAAAGTCAGAAGTGGCAGAACAAGAGATAGAAGAAGACGAACACACTGAGATGCAACAGCTCATTCCTGAGGAAGAGGTGTTGACCAGTCATTCAAACCAGAACGACAAAGACCATGAAAAGCAAACCCAGAGTCTGGGAAGAACCACTACTTCAAATCATGAGAAGGCTGTTCCAGCCCCATCCTCATTCAATGCCCCCATCCGTGGTCACAACCATGAGAAGGACATGCTTTCGGCTGCAAAAGAAACAGGACTTAAACTGGCATTGCTCATGTTTGCCATTAACCTTCACTCATTCTTTGAAGGGATTGCATTGGGGCTGCAGAAAGATGCTGCCAAGATGGTGAGTCTGTTCATTGCAATTTTGATCCATGAATCAGTTGTGGCCTTTGCAATTGGGGCCACGATGAGCCAAAGTCGCTTCACCATCCGACGTGCAGCCAAATACCTCTTCCTCTTCTGTGTGTCCATCCCGATTGGAATTGGAACAGGCGTTCTGATTGTCCAATTTGGACAGGGCAAAGGAGGTGACCTTGCTTCAGCCATCTTGCAGGCGATTGCCACTGGGATTTTCTTGTATGTGACATTTATGCAAGTGATTCCTGAAGAAATGCGCCGTGTTGGCTCTAAATTTGGAAAAATAATCTTCATGTTTCTTGGGTTCATTCTCATGTGCTTCATCACATATATCATGGAAGAATCTCTCTAGTCCTGTCTTCAAGTCACGAGGACAAACAATCCCCACAACTTTCTGCACTTCCATACAAAACTGTGTGATATATATATATATTATATATAGGTATACATTGTATAGGATTGCCAGTCGATCAACTTTTCATGAAACCTTAAACTGTGATCAATTTCACACTAACACTAACCCCGGTCTTTCATGATGTCTCATTCCAGAAATGCATTTGTACTATTTCTTTCTTTTCACATGGTTCTATGGATCCTGAACAAGTCTTACAATTGGTTGCGAAATGTTTTTGCCATTCACCTGGCATGAATTTTGCAAATGTAATTTGAGAGATCTTTCCTAGTGCATTTGTTATGTTATGTTTACCTGAGCTTATTCATGTTGGGTAAGGTTCCCATCCTTCTGGGAAAGTTAAAACTGACAGGTTGTGTGTTGGTTGTCGCATAGCTGTGCGAAGTGCATCCATGCATGTCACAGCATAGTGAATATGAATGCCAAATCATTATTTTGTTGGAGGTCTAATAGTCTTCCTCCTTATGTGTTTATTCTGTGGAAGTGGGAGTTGGTGAGTTCATGGTTTTCCTTATATTTAATTCCAATTGAGAACAAAATATTTTATTTAACAAATTTTGACATATCAATGTGTTCCTCCTTTGGGAGAACGCTCTTGCATTATTTTCCTATGAGCTTCTGTATTCCTGCACTGAGCCTATTTGTTGGCTTGTGTTTTACCAACTGAAAACAAACCACTGCAGCCTCAGTTATTTTTGTGAAGAAAAGAAATGAATATAAACATACTGAAAACTGCATCAGTCTAACAAATTTGAAGATGAGAACCATTCACTCTTTATCTGGTGAACATTCCTGCCATGATAATGACCGAGATAATGCACGACTGTGTTTCCTAATCCTGGAGCAGGTAGCAATTTTATTGTGAAACTTGTATTGCTCTCCCTTTATGGTCAATTGCGCCACTGATATTTGTCAGATTTCGCCGAAGAAGCATGAGACTCCTTATTTGGAAAAATGCAACTGATGCATTTGTTGAGGTAGTAATTCAAGTTACCATTCATAGAAAATAACTCAAATTTCACTACAAAACTCTGCTAATTCTTAGACCACACAACAGGGCACTGTTGCAGTTAGCATGGCTAGTATTTTTGCAATAACTTCGGAAGCAGTGCGTCTCTTTTGTTTTTCGGTTCGTAAAAGATGCCAAAGGAGTGCAGGAATGCAGCCGGACAAATTCTTCTCGATTGTGAATGGAGCAGGGTAGATGCACCAGTTTGTGGACAATATGATCACTTTTAAAATTACCACTGTCATTTTAAAAGTCTTATTCCAGAAATTATATCAGAATTAGTCTCATCGAGCAGCCAAGGATCCACATTTTTGGCATTGGTGTTTAGATGCCAGAAAACTCAATGTTGTCCTCAAAGTAATTCCCATCTATAAACTGATGCGTCTACCCAATATGGAAAATTCTGAGGCTTTCTCAATTACCCATCATTTACCAAATTTGGGGGATAATCTTGGGGTCCCTTTCGAAATACCAAAGCGGTCATGTGCTGTTATGTTTTTCTGATCTCATCGGAGTCTCATCACCAATTGAAAGTGTTTCCTCGTTCACATTATGGAATGAAGCTTGTTATTTACCCTTCCCTTCGTTTTTTTCTTTCTGAGTCTCACTGAATTTTTTTTTTAAACCAGATTCGTCGATCCCTTCCTCCCCTTTCGCCTCTTCGTCATTAGCAGATGCTCGAGGCACGAGCTAATTGCAGTCGCTCAGTCATGACGTCATTTCATATGTGAATGGTCTCCACTTTTCTTAATATAAAGTTCAATATTAAAAACCACGAAGACTTTCTTTTCACAACCACGTGGAAATGAAAGGAAAAACAGTCACCTTCCAATTAAAGGGAAGAGCAAATAAAAAACGACGTTTTTCGCGTCCGCCGGGAGATGGCAACACTGCATGTCCTACTGCGTTTCTCTCCTTCAAATCTCGTTATCCAAGTAATGGATCTCTCGAGATCTCTCAACCTTGAAGGTTCTTTTCCACTCGGAACCGGCTCGATAACATATATAATTCTTCTCTGGCATAATCGCAAAAAATCCCCGATGACGTCACGAATCTCATCCCCGATCACGGTCCGGGTTGAGACAGCTAAATTTGCTCCCTTTTTTTTTTTTTTCTTCCTGAAGCTATTCGTGGAAGGGGCAGGGACTGGATTTTCACCGTTCCGCGCATGCCCCACCGACAAGAAATAATGTCATTTCTCAGCGCCCGTCGCGTATGGAATTCATTTACCGGCTGCCAGCTGGAGCCATTAAGTCGACCGCTTAACATTTCTCTTTCCTCGTCTTCATCTCAGTTGGTCGAAGGCCGCAGGAGTTTCTTGATTTTTCTTTCTTCAGGGTGGATCAATCCGGGTCCCGGAGCTTCACAGCGCGGCGATAAATGTTTGTCAACAAAGAAGTTTCACAGAGGAAGAGGAAGTCATGCACCATTTTGCGAATTACATGAAAAAAAAAGTGTTTACGCCGACGCCCAATGGATTAAAGAAAAATTATTCACTGGGAATTTAAATAGAAAGAATGAGAACCCTGCCCTAGTAAATGAAAGAAAGAGAAAGAACCGATTATCTTGATTGTGCTCTAGAGGATCTGTCGTTCTTGTTCTGACTTTCCCGAGTGTGTCCCTTTCGTTTTCGCATTTGGAGAATCGGTGCAAAGTCTCGTTCTTGTCTCCCCCCGCCGAGATGCGCCGTCGACGACAGCCGTGGCACGAACCTCGTTACGCAATCACATCCGTGGAGAGACTCGCAATGCAATTCATGGAACCATTATCGGCATGATGCGATTAGCGACCGGATCTGCAGGGACGATGCGGTCCTGCGGTCCCTTCCCGCGGTCCCGTCCCGCGGTGCCCGTGACGTCACAACAGGGGGACTCCTGTTTCGGAATCAAAATGGCGTCCAAGGCGAGTGTCGCGGATGCCCCCGTGGGCCAGTCATGGTCCATGTGGTCCAAATATCTCAATTCCAAAAGTTTCTCTTCCAGTTCCCCCTCTGGAGGAGGAGCACTCAAATCTTGGCTTCATAGCGATTCCATGAAGCTCAAGAAAGAAGGTGAGACAAAGCCGAGAACTGCTTCGAAACCTTGAATTTTGACCTGTACCAACTACTCATGTTTCCTTAATTACTCGGTTTTCGCCTGGCTAATATGAAACCAAACGCATTGCAGACCTATCTCTCAAATTTTTAAGCCCTTGAGCTCCGTCTTGGGCGTTATGTTAGGGCTAAGTTTAGAGATCTACAAAGTTTCAAGGTTAGGCCAGACATGAGAGTCACGTTACTGACGTAGATTAGGCGCAAAAGATTGTCGTAGGCCTACGCCTAAGTCATATCTTCAGTAGGTCTGTCTGGTTTGTGGGGGCATTTATTATTTCTTCAAACCGTGCAGAGGCTTGGCATTCCTTGAAGGTGGTGGCTACTTTACATGGACCTGTATATTCCCATCCTTGTGTACTATTTATTTGTAATTTGTGTCTTGGGCCACCCCATGGTAGTGTAACACTCTTTTTTATATTAGGCAAAGCCTTTGAAACTCCTACACCTGCATTCTCTCGAGAAGCCTACCAGGCTTAACTGCCTCCCTACCATTTTTGCATCCTTATCACCTATCTCTTTAACTTCTCCATCTTTATTCCACCATCCACGTTTTACCATGAGGTCATCTCAACCTCAACATCTGACTTATGAAAAAAAGAAGAGGAAGAGCAGGGGAGGAAGCCCATTGGGTGACAATTGGCATCAAAACCCAAGGTGTAATCCATTCAGGCACCAACTCTCACATTAGAAAACTGGTAGATATAGAAGTAGGTGGGGATATATAAGAAGACCCTTCTTATTCCAAGGTGCATGTGCCATAGACAAACTGGTTCATGTGAATATCCCTATAAAGATTTTAGCATATTTGCACACCCACTGCCCTCCTTGAACCACATCAAAAGGAAAGTTTTATTCTTTGGGGCTGGCTATACAGAGTAGGATCAGGCAATGATAGACTGTATGTTAGGCTTATAAGGTCAGTCTTTGGCAGTAGACCTAACAAGGCCTTGGGTGTGCTGTCAAACATTATGGACAGCCTTTACCAGAATCAAATTGACAGTCATTATTGTAGAGAAGACATTCATGTTAGCACCATGACATTAGCTGATGATAGACCACATTCTAAGAAACTTTGCCTCAAACTCAGTTTACAGCTGTGGTTGATACCCTAGTTTGGTCTGAATTTTAATGCAGTATCCTTTTCCTGATAGATATGGGGCTCTTCGGATTCTGTCCACTCAGGGATGAGTTCACGCTTGCGATTTGCAATATCTGCCATGTTGCTGTCAAGCCACAGGCATTCAAGACTCATATGGGTGAGTTCATAGCCATACTACTTGAATGCATTGGTATACCTATTGGCTGACACTTTGAGATTTTTATTTTAATAAATGATACTCATTTTGACCTCAGATAAGAAGCACAAAACCAGGGGTGATGGGAATGCAATACCAGAGCTTGACAAGAGCATCACTCTCCAAGGCACCTCAAAGGAAACATCAGGGCTTCGTTCCAAGAAGACAAAACGATCAAAGGCAACCAAGGCTGATAATACCATCCCTGTGATAAGCATTCCAGAAATCCCTGTTCCTCGGGCTCGTGTATTGACGGAGAGCAAGGCTACCCTCCCGTCGCCGCAGAAACCCCCTCCTATACCCGAGGATGAGTTAGAAAACGTGGCCAAGTGTGCAAGTGAAGAAGAGGCTTTCAGCGATGGGAAACCTCTGGCCAAGCGGCTGAAATTGGCCCCTGTGGACAGTAGGCTTCGGAATGGAGCTTGTGATCCTGTGATAGTGCCTTTGAGTCGTCAAGATACACTCCCCATGAATGAGGCGCCTTCCCAAGGGAGCTCCACAGTCCCATCATCCAGTGATAGCAGTGCCAGTGGCAGTAAGAAGCAGCGGAAGCTGCTGCCCCTGAAGGATCGGACGTTTGACCCCGATCGGCATTGCGGGGTCTGGATCCCAGAGTTGAATCAGCCCTGTGCCAGATCTCTGACATGCAAGACTCATGGAATGCTTGCTAAGAGGGCTGTCCAAGGCAGAAGTAAGTCTTATAAGGAGTTACTGGAGGAGCATCGATCTGCCAAGGATCCCAATCGCAGCAAGCCCAGCACTCCCAGTTCATCTGCTTCCAAGTCCCCTCAGGTAAAGACCCTGACTGGCATCTCTCTACCCCTTACCAGGGATAGAGATATCCTAGGGATATTCTGATCTTATTGTAAGGGTCTCCCACATCAAGAGGCCTAGAATAGCTAATTCCATGTTGGGAAGGTTGACATTTCACCAGAAAGCTATGCAGTTTTTTATGTTTTATTCAATATTTATGTTCTTGTTGGAATACCTACCTTTTCCCCACATTTTCAGGTCCTCTGCCTCAAATGCTTCAAGATAAAAGAAAGATGGGAAGATGTAATTTTTAGAATAATAAAAACTAGCTTCATTTTTTCCTTTTATCATATTCAGGATGTCAGTGGTTGAAATCATTATTAGTTTTCTCACAGTTGCAGCACTGGCTTACCAATTCCACCTGTAGTTGAGCATTGTACATCTGTTCCCATATCAGTGTAGATTTCCTATACTGTACTAGTACTGTGCCTAGACCTCTCCTTAACTCTTTCGCTGCAGTGGTAGACTTTTTCCACACAGCAACTAGTCCTCCCTAACCTGTATTTGTCCTACTACGCAACAAAAGAGTTAAAGAAGCCTATTGTTATAATCATAGTTGCATCACAGATATGATTGAAGACATATGTGGAGCAAAGGGGAGTAAACTCAAAGGATGTCATACTGTCCAAGTTACTTCTGGTGACCAAGTGACAATGATAAAAGATAAGAGTTACTATGCTGGAAGACAGTGTCACTATACAGGGTTATGACTATGAGTTAAAAATGTTAATTGTAGTATTGATGTTGTTTTCCCTCCCATGATTTGAGGGCATGATTGAAGATCCTGTATTTTGGGTCTGCAGGCGGGAGCATTCCAGAGTCCAAGTCCTGTGACGGGACCAGTCATGCCAGAACTGTCATTGGAGTTACCATCGTCACTGTTGGCCAGTGGACATCTCGCCAGTACCCAGGTCTACCTCCCACCTCCTGTGTTGACGCTTGCCTCCTCTCTTCCGTTGATGAACATTCAGCCACAGCAGCAGCAGCACTCAGTCACCATTCCTATCACTCCGACTCCTGCGTCTGCAGCCGAACAACCATCACTTGCGGCACGTGTCCATCATCATTCTGGTCATGATGATCCCTTCAGGGACATTCCAGTCTCTCCTGATCATCCAAAGCCCCTTGCAGTGAGTCCTGCTTGCCCTCACTTTATTGTAGCCTGATACTGCCACCTGACTTATCAATTGGTGGCATGCAATGAGATTTTAAACTGAAAATGAATGAAAGTTGAAGATCTTGATCATATGTAGTTACTGAGTAAAGTAAATGGAGGTTTGTGATATAAAGTGATCATCTTGTTAATTTTCATTCATCCAGAATTCATACAAGGAAAACTTTATTAAAGATATGAATGTAAATATTGAGACACAGATCTTGATTCTTGCAAACAAAGATCTAAGTTACCTATTGCATACATCTTATTCATACATTCATGGAGGTGCCACTATGTTCATCTATGACTTATTTTTCTACCAGGTGACTGGTTTCCGGATGCGTCGCCTCGGAGGCACCCAGACAATGAGACGTAACTTTGACCATGCTCGGCGGGCCTTGACTGGTGCCGTCAGAGGTGTGAAACCATCTCCATCTCTGGTCTTCAATCCCACTTCCTCAGCATTGAACCTTCAGTCTGGTAACCACAGTGGTTCTCCACACCCTCTTGTGAGTGGGAAGTCGGTGTTGTTACGAAGACCTGTGCCCTCACCATCTTCTGCACCATCCCCACAACACATCGTTCCCATCCCTGTGTTCAATGGACAGGCTATACGGAGTGCCACCCCAACAACCTTACCACAAGGTGCCTCGTTGCTCCTAAATAGCACAGGGCAGACAAAGCCACTCACTCAGTCTGTGGTCTTAAATGCAGTACACACAGTGGCTTCAAACATTGCTCCAAGGCAGACCATCAGTATGACAAAAGCTCCTGCTGGGAATTCCTTACTTACGTGTCGTCCTGTTGTGAACAGCATTCTCTTGGACCAGTTAAATGGTGGGAACACTGCACTGCAGAATGCAGGAACTCCCACACAATATGTGACAGTGAGTATTCCTAATGGAGTGACTCTGGGCACAGCCACTCAGCAGATACAGAAGAATTTGCTCAAAGTGGGTGTGACGAATGCATCCATGTCCTCTGCTGGCATGAAGCAGAGCATTGTGATTTCACCGGCAGCTTTCCAGACTCAGCCTGGCCCCAGTATCTCAGCCGGTGGGGGATGCGAGAGGCTGAAGGTTCAATTGGACGGGTCTTTATCTTCCCAGCAGGGCTTCCCCATTACTGTCGAATTTCCACGTCAAGCTTCTGCCAATCCCAATTCTGGTATGCTATGTGAAATATGTTGGTCTATCTTTTCTTCTATAGAAATGCTGATGTTTCACCTCATGGCTCCTAAGGCTTTGCTACTATGTATCATGAGAGGCAAATTTTTTGTCTCATGTGATATTAATTTCAAGGTCTACTGGAAGCATTCTAACTTATGTAGGAAAATACCATCCTGTGTAGTTAAGAACACAAAGTTAAATTTTGTTGGGCACCAATGAAACATCTGTTGGAGGCATGCCTCAAGCAGGTGTCTCATTGTCCTGCAGTCATTCCTTGGGCTTTTCTGACATACCTATATCAGTAGTATAGCAACCCATCCTTTTCCTTTTCTTGTGAATAGATTGGATTGGTAGCATCAATTCAACTCTGCACTCTCGTGGCGAACATGTGATGATTTTGCCATTGTGCTGGAGGTGTCTCATTTGTATGCAAGATACTGAATCTGTAGTCTTTTTAATTGTGTCCCATGGTGATTATGGATTGTGGTGTTGCAGTTATTGTCTTTAATGCTTTTACTATTGATACAAAGAAATAGGTCAATATTTGATTTGACAAAGTTATAGTATTGAAACATCTACTGCTCAAAATAAGGGCAACCATTCCTGTTTAGAATATTCAAATTTGCCCATCTACATCATCCTCATCCAATGTTCTCAGAAACTAACAATTCTAAATTTTTATCTTATGGGTATCTTCCTGGCATGAGTAATATTCCTGTCTCTTTGGTGTGCTGTCAGGCGTGACACATAACAATTATAGATTATTTTCCTCTTGGCTGAGCACTAGTAGACACATTCCCTTTCGTTTGATGCTACATCTTTTTTGCTGTTCCATTAAGAATTGGAAGGTTTTTACGGTTTTCCATGTAGATTGTCTTTACTTTCATTGGTTTGTAGAGGTCTTGCACTCTGTCTTCCACATTCTCCATATTTCTTCCAACAGGTCAGATAATCACTGGTGGCCAGCCGGTGACCTACCTGACATCTTTGCCTTCTTCGGGAACATTGACATTCCAACAGGTGCTCAATCCCCAGGTGACCATTGCCTTTAGCCCCTGCATGTCTTGATTGTGAAAAGGGAGATGAGGAATTGAAAATGATCTGATGATTGCATTGAAATGATGATGATTGGTGGGAACATTGTAGATGCTCAGTCAGCTGCAGCTGCCCCAAGGACAAGGTCCCAGTGGGAAGACGCTGATGACGACGTCGAGCAAACTCGCCCCAGCTGGGACCAACCTCCCGCTGCGCATCTTCACCTCCAAGCAGCTGGCAGCCCCCATCCCCCATGATCAAAAACCCAATTCCTGATCCATTCAGTTGATAATTCTCTTCAATCTCCCTATGGTCTTCTCCTCGACCTTCTCCTTTGTCTTCTACTTCCGATTCGGTGCTTGACCCGGACTGAGAATCGTATCCACCATCGGTCGAGTGCCAAATCGGACCGATCCTCAGTCCCGACAAGAACTCGATACGCTTGTTGTGAGCACGTGGGGACCGTCGGAAGGTCCCGACGTGACCGTTTGATGCCGTCTGTGATCTCTCTCGTCGATCTGATGGGGCGTGCGTGTCGATCGCAGAGGGGAATCCCGTCTTTCAGCGTACCCATGGCACGAACATGTGTCTCTCACACGACGACGGGTTCCGTCCAACTGGCACATGTCAAAAATGTTTTAAAGTATCACGGGGAAAAGAAAAAAGCGCTTGAACAACAAGTAAATAACCTACGATGAATTGATGATGTTGGATAGTCTTTCAAATGTGTCATGGGTCCATGCCTTGGAAAATGCAGAAGGCATTTACGATGCATCTCCTCGATCCTCTGAATCGATCGTCCCCTCTGCCGTTCGACATCGCGCCTCTCTTTGCCGGGGATGCACCGGATGTTGGGCGATCGCCTGGCACCGGCTTGCAGGGTGACGTACCCCGACGTCATCCCGACGACTGACTCGAAGAATGATGAGTTCATTTCTGTCAGTATAAAGACAATGAGGTCGTATTTTATCAGGTAGCAATATGTGTCACCAGTCAGAGGCAAAAGTTTGGTCAGAGTATGATGAATTTTCTTAGTCCCAAAAGTTAAGTTAAGGGGGGGTGGGATATTTTCCTTTAATTTATTTTTTATTGATCTACTCACATTCATGTTCCTTTCAGATGGATTAATTTTTATCCTTCATGTCTATGCCATCAACAGGTCAAACGTTCAACACCGGACACCATGCTGCATCTGTTAAAGCCCATATCTGGTGCATCCCTGCACTCTACCACTCTACCTTGTCTCTCTACTTTTTCTTCCCCCCCCCCCCCCTCTTCTCCTGTCGCTTTTTCTCGTTTTTTTTTTTAAATCCCTATACGTTCGAGGTTGCTGTGATGTGCTTGTGACCCACGTCGATGGCAAGCACAAAGAGCAAGAGAAAGAAACGAACCGTCGGTCGACGGAGCGGCCGAAGAAGCTCGAGTGCCCGGAGAGAGGATGAAGCGACTGCCGGAGCAGATATTTTCTATATTATTTATGAACTGTTTACGTGTTGATGCATTTTTGTGTTAGTGAAAGAAAGTTGATACTATGTCTACAAATGGTTATTTATAGTATTGAATTGGAGAAGGAGAAAACTCTGCTTTTGTCAGCCCTTTATCTTGAATTTCATTGCTTATCTGCGACTTTCTGGTGTGGATCTCTTGCTTTCCGGGAAATGGGTTTGCCCCCGACCTACTTCCATGGTGTTTCACTGTTTTGTGCTATCTGGAGTGAGTTGATAACGGGGGAATGTCGTCTTGAACGCCTTGTGTGGACGGGTTCTGTCCTTTACTTTTGCTTTGAAGAGGCAGGTGTCGCTTTTGTCTTTATGTGCGGTGGTGGTGGACTTATTAGTGCTGTGTGAAGGGTCGCATCTGCGCTTGCTTTTGCTTTTTTGAGCAGATCCTCTCTCAGGGACGCGATGCACAGGGACCCATAGGTCCTGTCCACTCTTTGCTTCGTCTCAGTACTGGTACTTTGTTCGGTACTTCCTTCTCCCACCGTCTCCATGCGCAAAATTAATTCCTTTTGATCCAGTGTGAGAGACGCACACCGCCAAGTTTGCCCGAGGCCATTCGGCCGCATTGAGACATAGCTCAACCGTGCGATGAATACCGACGGAACAAAGCCGATTCGCACCTTTTCTGCACCGTCATCGCGATGACGATCGTCGGCTCGAAGCACGAAAGCCCGACGACGAGAGTTGTAATGCGAAGATTGAGCGCGGACGCTTGGTTCTTTAACAGGCCTTTAAGCTGAAAGCTCCTTTCGAAGGATAAGCTCTTTCTCGAGTTTTTCTTGCTCTTGCATCATGTATAACTTCGCTTCTTTGCGACAGATGTCACTTCCGTCGCAATTTCAAAAGAATCGCGGAGCAAGGCCATGTTATAAGATTAGAGATGAGAGACAGGGACCAGCCCGTCACCTGTCAAGCTCAAAATGAAGTACCTCCAAGTACTCTGAGTACTTGTGGGTCCGAGGAGCTTACCACTTTTTTTTGCATATTTGATCGCGACTTCACTTAGCAACGAGACCTCTGTTCGAGGAAGAGCGAAAGTGTAATTTTCTTCCCGATCCCTTTCGAAGCTTGCCTCTTCGCAGGGCCGAGTTCGCAGAACCAGCTGATTAGCCAGTCAGCCACATGCCTTTTTATTCATGAATTCCTTTGAGCTTCCTCTGACGGTTTTTTTTTTTTTCCTGATGTGGCAAGAAGCCCGAGCATCTTCCATTTCGTCTTAAAAGATTAATTTGTGCCAGAACTTTGTGGCCCTGGTGGGAGCTGCGGTACTTACGGGGTACTTACCGAGATGGAATAATGGAGGAACTCGCCCGAATTGAGGATAACCGTAAGCGACAATGGTGAAATTAGCGAAGAAAAGAAAAAGGGAGAAAAAAATACCCCCGGCGGGACTCGAACCCGCAATCCCCGGTTTAGGAGACCGATGCCTTATCCATTAGGCCACGGGGGCTGCCTATTTCGTTCACCTCGTGAGCCGAATGTCGTGCGAGTCTCATGATTGTGTCTCTAAGTGTGCAAAATCCGCAAGGAGTGCTGCAGCGTTGCCAAATAATGGCATTTTTGGAGGTTGCAGAGAAATTGCGAACTTCACTTGAATCTCGGCCGAAATTGAAGGCGATCGCGCGGCCTGTGCTTCTTTTTCTCAGCCCAAAACGTGATGAGCAACCGCCACCGAGTTACGTTTCACATTCGACGCGTCTTCTCTTTCCCGCTTGAAAAGCGACTGGAAGCCAAAGATGCAAACTGGAAAGCAAAAAATTGCTCACCGACAGCACTCGAGTCAGGGAATGCGAAACACCGAACTAAATAATGCACCATTCCGAGAAATATCAGCACTCTCCCCGAGTTTGAGTTGCCCGCAAATACATAATACATAAAGACTCGTGTAGAAGTTTCGATTGGGCGATTGAGAGAAGATCGAAGGGATTGTTCCGCGTGCTACAAATCCACAGCTATTTTTTTACATTAAATGTATGTACAGTAATAATAAATAGAATTGAAATATTAAAACATAAAAGAAAGGACTGGAGCGTGTGTTGCACTCGTCTCCCGACTGCCTCTGTGGACCGCAGGGCGCGATGAGTCGAAGATGCCCCACGGAGCGTGAAGAGTCGAAGATGCCCCCGAGCGTGAAGAATCGAAGATGCCCAATCGCTCGCCCCGTGGCTGGCTTCGCGAGGCTCCCAGTCTCACGGTGGACGGCGGGAGAGGACGCTCTCTCGAATCTCGCGTCTCTCCTCCTTTGGGAGTTTTGTGACGTCGCGATGGAGGTGGTTCCGACGAGGATTTCCCGCCTTTTCTTCCGAGGTTCATCGATTGTTGCGGTAGGTCGTCGGAAGCGCGACAAAACAGTGTCGACGGCATTTAATCTTGCAAGTATTGCGCACATTTTGCACTCCCCCACGCTCAATTTTTCATTTCGAGCTGCTGACAACATCTGACGTCGTCGCCCTTGAGCCGGTGCGTGTTCAAGACGAGTACTGGACTTTTAAGTATTGTTTACAGTTCCCGCAATGCTGACGAAGCTCCCAGGACTTTTGCGTCGCTGCAAAATCATCACATCATAGTTGCAATTCCTTGCAGGAGGGTTGACTCTTCCTTTCCCCCCCTTTTTTTTCTGCTGTTCTGCCTGGGAAGTCCCATTTGCGGAGTACTCCCGGGGATGTACTTCAGTACTGTTCGTTGAGCGTGAGTCTGTCACTATCGAAATAAATTAGAACGACAAAATGGTTGAGCGCATTTCTCTCGTTCTGGAGAATTTTTTACTTTACTTGGGTCACCTTGAATCTATGCTAACATTCCTTCAAAAATTTTAAAAACAGTTTAACCTTCTGGGAAAATAAAATTGTACGGCAAGGTAGAATTTTAATACGTTTTGTCCCTGGGACCACTACCCAAATTCACATTCAATCTTCAATGACGGATGGCTATGAAGTGAAACATTTTCTGGTAATTTTCTTTCTTGGAGGGGTAAATAATTCAATTAATTTTTTTTTATATGCCCGTGCCCTAGAGCAAAGTGGATCGACTTTCAATTTTTTTTATTATAAAAATTGTGAAAAATCAGGTTCTTCACAATTTCGCAAAAAATCGTCGAACTCGCCGGTACATGATGGACTCTTGTCAGTCAAATCGGTCCCGTAATACTGTCAGTACTAGGTCGGTACTCGAGACGCAAAAAACTCATTTGTTTGCATTTTTTCTAAATCGAATGCTAGTTCGACCTCAGATATCCAGTACTTGTAAATACCAAATGATCACCCGAGACCACCGAAAGATACGTGACCCCTTCAACCCGCCCTCGCAGATTCCTCAAGTACTCACGGGTGAGCGTGAGCGTTAGTCGTATGCCGACCAGCCTGCCCCACGCGGAGCACGCAAGTGCATGTAACAACTGCTCAGTCCGGATTTCGTATATTTTTCTACCGTACATCAAATCGACCTATTTAGCCAAGGGAAACGATAGCGACCTCGAGCGTGTGGCTTGGAATCGGACTCGCCTGTTCCGAGAAGTCAATAACTCGAACTTGGTCTTCGAACCAAGAACTGACAATATTTACATTTTGACGGTAGTCTATGGGCCCATTCGACTTGGCGGCAGGTCTCCCATTCAGGCTGTATTCGCACGAGGTTTGTTGGCATATGGCCATCTGGGATTTCTCTTGAACTTCGGCCTGCGATGAGACGCCGAGAGGGCAGAGGGAAGTAGAGGTGAGCGCGGGCGGGCACGGTCCGCAGACGCCCGACACCCTCGAGACGAGCGGCCCAGGTGCTCGGGTCGGGCCGGGGAATGCCGACCCAGCCGCACCTCTGCGCGGAAGTTCCTCCCATTTCTCCAGTGTAGACGTCTCAGTCCGTGTGTCGCCGGGGTCACGCGAGGTTCTCCCTCCCCCTTCGCCTCTCCTTTTTCGCCGCCTCAAGGTACGTTCACGTCCACATGCGGCTAGTTCTGTCGTCCTTCATCCCACCCAATCCTTAAACGAGCAAGCAATGTCATTCCCACCATAATTTGTGACGTTGCAAATTTTTCAACGTTTAGTTAGTCTGAAATCGAACAACTTTATTATACAGCATTCAAAGGAAAAAAGACAGAAGGAACTCAAAGAAAGCCAAATATCTCCCAGCTATCACTACAAATGCCCATGGGGAAACGACTCAAACACAGGCCTTTCAAACACAAAAAATTCCCATGACACCCATTAGACAATTGTGAGAAATTTTCACTTAAAATCTCAAGCCCAAATATCAGTTAACATTTTAAAATGAAATTCACTTCCGGATTGTGTATTGAAATCGTTTGTCTAATTTCCCCTCTTCCCCGGTTATTCCGTGCAAAACTTGGAGGATTTCGTGAGAAGCCACCGAGATCCGAGATCTCGATGAAGCTCGGCCCTCCCCTGTCCCTCACTCTCGCCCGTGTAATCTGGCGAAAGCTCGTTCGTTTTTAAGTCTCCCGACATTACATCAAGTTTCCTCATGAATAATTCCATAATGAGGGTCTTCTGAAAATGCAGATATTTGGAAAGAGTGTCATTGATCGAGCTCAAACTCAGAACCATGCATAATGGTGGAAGATACCCCATGATCCCATACCCATCGTACATTCTGATGCAAAAACAGAGGTTTCGAGCTTCAAGTTTCGAGCTAAAGCTTTCGAGTATAGACTCATGCTCTCTCATAATGGGATAGGGAAATAACAACGATGCAATGAAGCAAGGCCCTTATAGACATGTTCCCTTGAACGGAATTTCAATTCTTATTAAGCCTGCAGAAGTCGCCTACATGCCCAGGAGCGAGAAGGCCGCGGTGATGAATGAACTAAAATCTCAAATTCAAGAATGAACCTTGCAATACATCAACTCCACGAAATACTATCAAAACTCTAGGCTCACTAGCTGTCAGAAGTTGAAAGGGTATAATGGCTTCGTAGCAAGAGCATCTCGATATTAATAAATAAAAACTTTTGCCATTTGATGATTTTAATGAAAAATAATCCGGTAAAAGCATTTGCAATAAAATGTGCGTGCTCATTGAAAACCGGTAGAGATTTTGCAATTAAGTCTACTAGGGAAAGGAGGAAAATCAAGTTCAACATGAATGGAGCTTTTGTTCTCCGATACACATCAGTTGAAACATCTCCATGGGTTTTCAATAAGTACGACATTCACTTCCCCTCCGTATAT
>CAJPEV010003396.1:0-10452 GCA_905338385.1 Darwinula stevensoni | reverse complement strand
CCCCCCCCCCCCCCCCCCCCCCCCCCCCCCCCCCCCCCCCCCCCCCCCCCCCCCCCCCCCCCCCTCAGTCGCGTGCGGTCAGTCTTCATTTCCCGTCTCTTGGGTAATGTCCAGGGCCCGGGATACGACAGATAAAACCAGTGGATCGTAAAACTGCACAAGCAAAGCGAAGCCGGAGGGAAGAGCTGTTCCCCGGAAGACGAAAAAAATTTTTAGGCCATATTGACTGTGACACTTGATCCCGTGGGAAAACAAAATAGAGGGGCCGAAGAAGATCGATGCGGGAAAGAATGACCCTCGTCCGCCCAGCAAATGAAAATTGGTCTGGAAATAAAAAAGGACTACTGCCGCTGCCAACTACGGAAATGGACTTGCATAATTCAAGCTTGCCGTCTTCCTCCCTTCTTTTTCTCCCACTGGCTCGCGAGAGATTTAGGACCTGCCTTTAGCGAAACCTCATTAATTCTTGGGGGCAATCAATTCCTGACTCCCCGCAAGAAATTCCGTATCACTCCTGGAAATGCGCCGCCGGTTATCCCTCTGACGCTCCATCGAGATGAAATGCTCATTCGGAAGAAGACATTGCATGCAAAGAACTGCCACACCCTAAATGTATAGTCCCTGATTATTCCGCCCATATAAAAAAAATGTCTGTGGGAGGGTCTCCTCGCGTCAAGGCTGTCGATCTGCTCCGGCAATGTGACAAGAAAATAAGCGAGAAAGGAGTGACTGTCTGGAATTGATCAAACATGGATCGATATCTGATTAATTATGAATGGCAGGTTTCTCTGGAAACAAGAAAGGGGAAATGGGAGAAAGATAAATAAATGAAAAATAAGTTTTGTAATTGGTAGTTTTGTGGACGATCAAGCTTACCGCATATAATCCAATCACGATAATCAAAGGTAAGACCGATAGGTCTACAAGACATCAGGCATAAAACCTGGTGGTAACCATCTGCCGAGTTTCACATTTGGCACTGGCGAGTACCGGTACAAGTACAGACGAGTTCCATTCACCGGGAAGAGTATTGGCAATTGGACAAGTAGTGGACGAGCCACAGCCGGCCTCTATAACAACCGAGGGATATTTTTTATTTTCAGTGCTTCCCAGGATACCAAACCAACTTGATTCTGATCCTATATTCTAAAAAGGGAGAACCTCCATCATGGATGTGATGAGGAGAGGATGAGCATTGTCCCCCGAGGAATTCACAGAGGAAGGGAAGGATAAGCATGAAGGAACCCGACAGAGAAGACCAATTTCCCTCGCTTAATCTTGGCATGGAAATAAATTCAGAAATTCAGAAATGACTTCTCAATTCAAAGGCCTTTTCGTAAAAATCGTAGAAGTTTTCTCCGCGGTTTCTAGCAGCGTAAACTCTCCTATTGTGTCGTGCAAAATTGATTCAAGAATGTTTCTGCGATGTTAGGCCCAAGACACAAATAGCAGCAATATGTTAGCTATCACCAATGGGAGCCGATAGAGAACCCAGATGTCTCTTCACCTCTGCTTTGAATGGAGGGAAATGCGATTCAACTCGAGTTGAATTACCTTCTCCCTCAAGTAGAGGCTGTTTTGCAGGAGGAACTTTTGATAATACGGAGAGGTATCGGGATGGGGGATCGATCCCCGATGATTGTTCAATAATGAAGACAGCTTCGTTTTCTGGTCCTATCATGGCATTCCTTTCCTCTAGAAAGTTTCCCAAGACTTCTCTGACGAGAGATGCAGCATCTTCTAATGCATGAGCCCTTGGGCGAGGGGAATTGCAGCAACTAGAGTCATGTTCCTTAGCTCAGTACTGCCCCATCGATGGAAGATTGGAAATGTCAAACAGCGAACAAATTTCAATATGGCAAGTGAATTTAATATACAAATTTGCGCGAGGAATTTAATTGCTTCGGAGGTCTAGATGCTTGTCGTTGCATCGAAATCGACGTCAATATCTCTTTTTGGAGAAGGAACGGAAGTCCAATTATGGATCGATCTTGTCCGCATGAAAACCAAAATTTCCTTGGACAGACAGGCCGAAGAAGAGAGGCCAATCTGAATAGAGCCGTTTTTTTCCATGCCGACATTGGGAAAGGGAATTCGACTTTACTGTCGGGTTTCTTCGCCCTTCTCCTTCCCTTCCTCCTCCTATTGCAATAAATTTGCAATAAATTGGTCATGAATTCCTCGAGGGAGAATACTCATCCTCTGCTCATCGCATCCATGGAGGAGATTCTCCCTTTCACACGGGATCGGAATCAAGTTGGTTTTGTGTGAGACTCGTCGAGGCGAGTCCATTGCCGGAATTACTTAAGTATTTCCCAAAAGTGATTTTGATTGCTCTAGATTTCAATTTAAAAAATCGTCCAAGAACCCATTCTTGCTGGTTTTGTACGTGAGACAAGCAAGAGGCGAGTGCAAATTTATTTCGTCCAAATCCCTTCATTATTTGCTTTGGCCAGTCTGCTAGACGCAGAGATGAGTTCTTGAAATACGATAATTTAAACGATTTTGAGCATTTTAGTTCAAATACTACAGTGATACATCACTCCATGTACTTTGCTCCAAAAATAGCTGGAAAAAAAAGAGACAATATTGTTTTCATCGTAACACTTTCCATTTCCGCGTGATTCACCAAAAAAAAGCGAAACCTATTGCAGAAAACTGCCAAGACGGCAAAACCTCAAAAACGAGAAACGGAATCTCCTCGCCTCCTGATAGGTCCCCGGGCAATTCAAAGCTATCGAGAGTCTCGCTCAGACGACGCCGTCGAAGAGATTAGCTATCGAAGGCCATAAAAGCCCCCAGCGGAAGGAAGCGGTTAATTCCAAGTCAAAAGCTCTTAGGGCCTCTCGTAGTTTCCGATCGGATTACTGTCATCTGGTCGTTTCCAGTAACATCCTTACTTAGTCTCAAAATTTTTTCCTCCCGATTTTGTCTCTAATTATAAAGTTCTCATTAGTTCGTGGAAGAACCTCATCTTCCATTTCTCTCATGACTGAGCGCGCAAAACCCGGCGGACTCCCAGACCTTTGGAAGAGTACCAGAAAATACGATTGTGAAAGTTGGTCTTGGCCGAGAGCCATCACGGGAAGAAAGAATCACTCCACGCCACGATTCACTTCGGGGGAAACTGTCTTGCCCTCATAATAATCATCTGGTTCATTCCGTCCCTATTCGAATTTTCCCTGGGAAATTGGGATTTAACAGGCGAACGCGGGCAATTCGAGACCAATTCAAGGTCAATTCAAGGCCAATTCAAGGCCATTCAAGGCCCGTTCAAGGCTGATTCGAGGGAATTTCGAGAAGCCTGGGATTCAGGTTATATTATCCCTGCCCCCGATGGAGTCCCGGACGGGAAATGAGACCGACAGGGATGATGCACGAGGCCGAGAATTTAATAACGAGGGAGCATGCAATGGGGTCATTTCATAATGACATGAATGGAGGGCTCCGCAATCAATGAGCGGCAATCGATGGATGCCTCCACTGTACGTGCCTCGCTGTTCATGCAGAGCGCGAAGGCAGGGCTGTGGGAAAGCCTTCAAATATTCATCGCTGCATGGCACGTTCCCCCAGAATGTTTACATGGGGGGGAGGGGGAGAGGGGGCGGGGGGGAAGGGGGGAAGGGGGAGTGTGTGTAGGTGGGTGCAGTGAAATCGGGGACCTTATCCGGGATCGCACAAAGAATATTAGGGATTGGGTGGGGCTTGGATTTCATCGTTGCGGACTATCGAGGTAGGGGTGCATCGTTGTAATTACATATACTGGGGCGTAATGATGGAGAGAGAAAATATTTGTCTGGAACTCTTTGGTTTTCTCCAGGAGAAAAGGAAGGGAATTATATGTGGTATTAGTGGTACGAGAGGGTGTAATAAAAATGTGCGGACGTTCTCTAGATACTTTCGGGGATGGGACCTGGTGAGTCCCAATATAACCCGGATGCGAATGGGCCCTCGATGGAATTGGCTCGTTTCCACGCTCTGTCGATGATGGTCCTTGGCCAGGGTTCAGACGCAGGCGAAAACACCCTTTCATTCTCTCTCTCTCTCTCTCTCTCTCTCTGCATTTCTTGTAGCGGCGTGCGAGAAGAGTCCGATTCGCGTGCCGATCGAGATCGGATCGAAGGAGCATTTTTCTGGCGAGGGAATCGGTCATTTTCGACTTTCGGTTTTGAGGGTCGACCCGAGTCCATCTAATTCCGGAACAGTTCCCACCAACCCCAGGCACTCACTCGGCAGGTCACAAGAGAAAAAGTCCCCGAGAGAACGCACATTCCTCCCCAATCGTTCCGCGTTCGATCGAACCAAAACCCCCTCCATAAAAAGTGTGAAGGGATAATGCACCCATTGCATGACCGAATCGACTCGCCCTGGCACACCCGAACATCTGGACCAACACATGGCCCTTACAACAGGGCAAATAAGGGCAAATCACCCCAACGATTACAACGGAAATCCATTCCTGATAGCATCGCGACCCGAATTCGCAACCCAGACCGACCCCATCGGTCACCTCCGAGGAACCCCCACCCCCCCACCNTTTAGGGAAAAAAAATTTTTCCCTCCAATTTTTAAATTTCATAAAATTTCGCTTTCGGAGTACCGAAGAAAGTAAAGGGCAATAATCTACGTTTTCACGAGCATTTTATTCATATTTTTCATCATAAATCCCTCATATGCAGTGGACGGAAAATATAATCATACTTGTCGGAGAAAAAACTCTCGAGATTCTTCCATTCGATTCTACGGAAACAGATCCAACACGTCCGCAATTTCTCCCAACCAGTCCATAAAAAAAAAATATTCACACTCTTCTACCATTGTCACCATCAGAGATTCCCATCCCTGAACTTCGCCTTCATGAACCTCGGCTGCGGCAGCGAATAAAGGACGAAATTGACGAGGAGCATCCCGACCGCAAAGGCGTGGCACATGGCGAAGTTGAAATAGTACTGCAGGTCCTCCGGATGCCGCTCCGGGTCCAGGTTCAGCCTCTGAGACAAGTACTGCGTGGAGTTCATCACCTCGTCCGTGAAGAAGTACCGCTCGGTCAGATAGTGCGTCCCGTTCGCGTACCGACAGCCGAAATCCGCGTTCGTCTGTCGGCACGTCGTCGCGTTCCGCGACGGCAGCGCCACCAGGTTCCCTCGGAACTCGCTCTCGTGGAGGAACGCCCCCGCGTATCGGTAGATCACGGCGTAGCTCAAGTAGTAGAGCCAACCCGAGAGGGTCAGCAGGCTCCTGAAGAGTGTCCAATCGGGGGTTCGTATTATTATTTATTATATATTATATTCGTGTATTTGCTGTTATTATTCATGACTCCAGTTTTTTTTTCTTGTTTTCGCTTGAGTGCCATTTTGGCAACTTCTTTTTGCCAAAACGTGAAGGCCTCCTTCGTCGAACGTGCTTCGACAATCCTACCTAGCCTTAATCCTACAGTGGTTAAGCAGTAAACACGTCGACTTGAAAGATTGGTCGAAATGAAAGTGCAAGGTGTGCATGAAAAAATAATTAGGAAAACTTGCTGCTGCCCTCTTATGGACTTGGACGAAATGGTTTAAAAACAAAACTAAAAAGAATTTTTTTTTCCCACTGCTTCCACAGTATCTTCGCAAACGTTCTAATTTAAATACACCTAGAGCAAGGCAAATAAAAAGTGCAACGAAGTCGTACTTGAGAGTTCCGCTGGCCAGGGCGATATAGAGAATGAGGAAGAAGAAGGATGCGATGACTGCATGATACGACGCCTTGACGACCAGCATGAGAGCGACGGTCTGCTGCTCCGCAAACATATTCACCGCATAGAGCACCCCCGCGAAGAAGAGGAACCGGATCACATCATCCCGCAACCCGCATCCCCTATTCATTCATTCATTCAGGCTGGAATTTGGCACGCGTCCTTATGATGAACGAGCCCTCCTCCCTCCCCTCCCTACCTACCTCCCTCTCCTCCCCTCCCCTCCCCTCCCTCCTCACCAGTAGATGATGGCCGCGGAGGCGAAGACGGCGAATAAGGAGAGCAGGGCCGATCGGATGGTGTATGCCAGGAGGAAGTGCCACGTCTTGTACGTTCCGTCTCGAGTCTCCTGGTAGAACGCCGTTCTCACCGGGGCGACTATTAACACATCCAAAACTCGTCAAGCAGATGCACTCGAATACAACGGCTTTAGTTGCAATATCACTGTAGACCGGATTGCAGGCGGGACTTTCAGGCCATTTTTTTTTCATCTCCAGCCGTCCGTGACACAGTAACAATCTCTCCTCTCCCCGAGTAGAATAGCTAACAGCCTCTCATTCCCCCCCACAATCCACTCTCGAGTGATACCCCCCCCTTCCCCAGACACGACCCAATCCCTCACAAGTGACAGCCGTGACGACAGCCGAAAGAAACGACACCCCCGCCAGCGTATGCAGCATCAATCCGTTCCTCGTCACGAACGACCTCTGCGTCTCCTCCAGCCGATACACGAAAATCCAGAGGACGAAGAAGTAAAACGGCAAGAGAAACAGCCGCAGAAACAACTCCTTCCTCCCCATCTCCTTCAGGTTCCACGTCATCGACCACATCCGCCTGCGAGATCCGTTCCATCATCTCACCGAATCCACCCACGACACACGAAAAATCAACGGCGAACCGAATCGACCACGCCACTCACGCGAAGAGCGTCCAGATCTTCGTGACGGCAAACGGCGGCCCGTACGCCGTCAGCGGCACCCGGTGCTGCACCGCCGGCGTCTCGTACGGGTCCGGCGTCGCCTCCCCCAGGTGCGGCGCCGAGAACTGCCGGAACGGGCCTCCCTCCGCCTTGAACCGCTCCACCAGCGCCGAGATCTGGCTCGTGCTCTCGAGGAACCTCTCGCGCGTCCGGCGGTCCACCGTCGACAGGCACACTGCTCGGCGGTTTCCAAACGTTTTAAAAATATCCTCTTTTTCAATTTTTTTTACATTTAAATTTTTATTATTTAAAACTATTATTACTATTTTTTTTTAACTTTCTATTTTTATTTATTTATTGAATAATACATAGAAAGAGACTCACAGTAGTACATGAGGGGATTCTCCAGCTCGGGGCAGGGGAACCCGATGGACCTGAAGTAATCCAGCATCAATCGGGTGCTCCCGGCGTACACCACCTCCCCTACAGTTCACCCAAAAAAGGATTAACTCCACCTCAGAATCAACCATTTAATAAATCGGCTCGGCTTTTTAAATCATATTTACTTATTTTGATCATTTAAGACATTTATTCGAAGTTCTTCCTAGGCATATTTAATTATAATTTCCTATTTTCACTATGTATATCTTATTTTCTAAATTTATTAAAATTTTACTCCATTTTATCTTCCCAACGGAGACATACCGAGGCAAAGGTATGTGACCCGGTCGAGGAAGGGGAAGATGTCGGATCTCGGCTTCTCCATCGTGAGGATCACGATCCGGTGATTCTTCTTCGCGAGATTCGACAGGATCGAGATGATGAAATACGTGTTGAGCGGGTCCAGGTCCCACGTCGGCTCGTCCAGCAGCACCACGACTGTCGCAGATCGATATTGAATTTCCCGGATATTTTATGTTAATTTTAAATGCACGAAATTATTTGTTACATTTAAAATTAGCATGAAGTGTCCATAAAATAATTTAGAATTACCATAAAATATATACATTAATTTTTAATTTTAAAATTATTTATTAAATTAAAAAAATATATATATTTAAATTGATGAAATCATTCTTTAAATTTTTTTTATTACCTGGATCGCGAATGAGCTGGACGGCGATGGCGAGGCGCCGGTATTCGCTCCGGGTCAACGCGGCCGTGTCTCGGTTCCCGACTTGATTCAGGGCCATGTCCGCCATCACCTGCACGGTCGCACCTTCGTTGCGTCGTGGTCGAAAAGGCGGGAATAGAGCGAGAGGGGAGAAATCGGCTGACCTGTTTGACTCGAGCTCGCTTCACGGCGTCGGAGACCTTGGTGTCGCTGATGGTCAGTTTTGATGCGTATCGCAGCGTCTCGCGGACCGACAGCCCTTAAAAATCCCCCCAAAAAAGCCCTCAAAACACAAATCCCCAGAGAAAAAAAAACTTAAAGAAATAAAAATATACAAAAAAATGATAAATACCTGGTAAAAGGTCGGTCTTAAAGGGCACATAGGCACACGACTCCTGAAAGAGCTTCTTGGTCATCGGAACCCCGTTGAGCAGCACCTGACCCCGCCGCGGTCCCTGCGCCCTCCGACTGATGCTTTCCAGCAGCGTCCTCTTCCCGCTCCCTGCATCCCAATTCACCACTTCAAATCAGCAAGTACCACACGAAATACCTCACGACACGACACGTGTCAAAGGACACCGATCCCCTCAAGGTCGACGTCCCCGACTAGCGATCGATGGACATGCCTTTGGATCCCAGGATGGCCATGACCTCGCCGCCGCGGACCTCAAGCGAAACGTCCTTCAGAACGACGTCCGTCCTCACGCTCCCGACCAGCTTCTGAAACCAATTCCCCGGCTCCACCTGCGACAGAGCCAAGTCCCAGTACTTAGTACTTAGTACCCGGCACTCGCCGGTTCGCGAGGAAGTTCGAGGAACGACGAATGGAACCTCGGCCGTTTGGAAGAGGTTCAGCAGCTCGAGGATGTAGTCGTTCGTGATCAGACCCGTCATCTTGAGTCGCAATTGGGAACTACAAACTTCTCCGATCGTCTCACAGATGTCGCAACCAGTCACTCCATCGCCCTCCTCGCACGGATAATGCTGCAAGATTGGAATCGGATCCTGGTATTGCGGTTCGCGCCTTTCCTGACCCTCAAACGCGTCCGTGTCGATCCGGAATCGCTTCCCGACGAATAGGCCTAGTCTTTCCGTTACGCAATGAACCCTGTTCATTTTCAATGCGTCAATTGCAAATTTTGACAGCCCCATTTCTTCTCGCGAGCTATTAATCTCTCCACGTGAAATGTATCATCGCACGACATGATCCTTCATGAGCATAATGTAGGTTACACAAAACGATTATCGGCTTTGATTAATCGACGATCGTGCAGGCCTCTCTTTCCGCTCCGAAATTACGAAGCGCCGCGAGAAGCCGGAAAAGCCACAAGCACCATCCGACCGCACTGCAAGATATCCATCTGCGGCACCGAAACGAACGCGAGTCACCCGGAATCGGTTCGCGACTCGCAGCTGGAGCACATCGACGAAAACCGCACACTGCCACGCGTAACACCCCCGCACAAAAGAGAACCGGAAAGCACGGGGAGCGTCCTCCCCACCTCCGCGACCGCCTCGACTCGAATGCCATCCCCCGACCGAGGGCCCCTCGCCCGGGTGCCTCAGGTGAATGGCACCGCTCTGAGGTAGATGGCGGGAGTGATGCCTCGTCCTCCACGCCTCAAGGCGCTTCGCTCCCCCGTGAATGCACCGGGGAGATCCTCTCCTTCCACCGTGCGTGCCGGTTCTCTCTCGTGTCTCTTCGCTCGTTCCGGCGTCTTTCGATCGTCAGAGGTGAGTCTCCCTGCTTCGTTTTTCTTCGTCCCGGTTTCAAATCGGACCGGATCGATCCTTTTCATCCGCGTTTTCGTATAGGCCTAACGGATTTCGCATTTTCGAAAAGTTGGCGTGCATTCGATCACGCTTCGGTCACGCTTCGTAACAGATATAACGAGTCAGTATCGGCCCCCCCGAGCCGGCCTTCGAAGGGATTCGTCTCGAAAGAGGATGCGAAAAAGGATGTGGAATGCGGGGAAAGGGTGTGGCGCATCTCGCAGTCTCGTCAGGCGCACCCAGAATACAACAGAAACAATGCACTCAAAAATACATTCGTATGCATATTACACGGATCTCATTTTCCCGGAATGGTCCGAATGCGGACACCCGGCCCGCATCCAGCTGCCCTTGAAAGCCCCCGTTCCCCCTCGGGGCACGGATCGCGAGCCGAAAAATCGATCCCTTCGGCGTCGCGTGGATGGAATCTCGCGTTCCGCGCCGCCGACGATCGATCGAGGTGAAAGTGGCCTCGTGGAAACCGGGGAAATCCAGTCACCTTCGATTCCGCCGATTCACCGTCGCAAACTGGGACAGCGTCATCCCTTCTCTCCCGTGACGTCACCGGGGAGGTCCGATCCGATTGGTCGGTCCCCGAACGGCAGGAGCCAATCGGGTCCCGCTTTCGCTTTTCGCCGTCTCGCGATTCGGCACGGACCGACGCGAGGATTCGAGTCGAGTCAGGGCGCATTGTCCCCGCCTGCAACCGCGCGATGCATCGCTGCATTTCAATATACATTGCTGCATTTCGATTCACATCCGCTGCTTTCTTCGGCAAGACTTCGGGTGGTCCCTCCTCCTCTTTCATCCGTTTTCCCTCCAGATGTTGCGACGAGAGGAAAAAGTGTCGAGCGAATGCTCGACTGGTGACGGCAGGAATCCCGACCTTTTTTTTTATTTTTTTTTTTTTTT
>CAJPEV010003395.1:0-31177 GCA_905338385.1 Darwinula stevensoni | reverse complement strand
TTTTTTTGTTGTGGGACATATTTATCCCACGCTATATCTCGAGAACTATGGGAGATATAGCCTCCAAACAAAGTTTTTCGGAATCTACACGTCATTTTCACCCTAAACACGTCATTAAAGTTAAGGTCGCTGTCCCACAATGCTTATAGTCTTGAAAGGGTTAAGGGGTTTAATCTGTCCCGGAACAGCCGCTCTCGGCGCAAGTTGCGCCGGTTCACACGATTCACAAGGTTAACAAAATTCACCACATCCATTCCGGTAGCTCGTAATAAGCAGAATAAACAAGCCCTGGATCAAAATAGATCGAAGCGATTATTATACCTATCATGATACCCTATCATGATAGGTATAAAATGTTTCTGCATACGGCCAACTTATCAAACCTATCAGACCTATCATATGATACCCCCAAAATACCTATTTTTTAAAACCAGTTTTGTACGTTCTTGCGTACCAGCCAATGTGTGTCTGCTTGAAAAATGCCATATTACTTTCACCCAGCACCAGGGGACCGCGAGAGAGTGCACACTACCTTTCACCTCTTTTTTCATCAGGGGGATTCGACCCAAAGGGAGTCCCTCAACGTAATACGCGTGTCTCATTGAGTCCGCTGCTTGGGTATAGAGGAGTTATTGATGCGTGCACGATGGGTGGAGGTGGAGGTGGAGGCACTAATCATCTTTTCCCGTTTCGGAGACATCATCTGGCCATCGAGATCCCCAGACTCGTTGGCTCCAGATCATTCCCATTCGGCACAACAACGTTGTGTCGACGTTGAAAAAAGGTTGATGGCAATGTTGCCTCAATGTTGAGTAACGTTGTTGTACCACATGAGGGAACCCATTCGGCACAACAACGTTGTATCAACGTTTCAACCTATTCTCAATGTTGATACAACGTTGTTGTGCCGAATGGGTTCCCTCATGTGGTACTTGAAAGACCGTGAACCACGTAAACAACCGACGGTTTTGCTGTACTAGAATACAAATTTGGGAATGCTACCGAAGCTGTATCTCAAAAAGTCCTTGTCACAGAAATGGAGGCAGCTGTAATCAGCACGCAAATGCCGCCTGGGAGATGGAAAACAATCACAACATATTCTTCTTCAGGTGTAAGGAATGTATGAATATCCATTGATAACTGCGTATTGTAAGTCCTGACTCTCAAGAGCGACGCAAGGATATTAACCTAATTTCACTTTGCTTTGTTTTCTGGTAATGCACCATTAAAATCCCGACTCTACTTTTGGGACACCCTGTATAAATGTCTTTTTTTATAGGAAGCAAAGCACAGGTCTTGAGATCACGGTTCTTCTAATCCTCTCTAGTGATGCTACAATGCAGGCGCCTGTCACAGAAGCGATCCATCAATCGATTACGTTTTCCCTAGACCAGTGCTTTGCAACCGGTATGCCACGACAAAGGTTGAGAAAAAAATGTTGAGAAGCGCTGCCTTTTAACCACTACGAGACGAGATGGTGAAGGTTCTGCATCAGAATGGCAAAAATCGACACGGGTTTGCAAGAAAAGTTTCTTGGTAGGTCTACTTGTGACATTTTCGATCAAGGTTTGATGGAAAACTATTTATAGAACGAAATGCAATTTCTATGCATACAAATTTTAAGAGAGAAAAAACATATGAATTTCAAACGTAATTGCACTTTCGATGGTAAACGTAAAAAAATTCTGCTTAAAATGCAAATTGTGTGATTCCTATGGACTTCTTCCCTCTCGGAAAAGTAAGGTTGAAGATTCCTAGAATTTCCTCACCCTTTCAGCTCGTAAGGATCCAGTAAACCGGTTTTTTTATTTATTTTATTTTTCCACGGAGGTTTCCCATGTTAACCTCAACAAGGCGTCCCTTAATAGCTGCCCAGGGACGTCGCAAATGCTGGATTTCTCTCCTCTTTCCTCAGTTTTTTTTTTTGCTATAAATATTTTAAACTTGCTTTCAGGATGGGATTCCATGCATGTGTCGGCAACAATCTCGAGTCTGAATGCTTCCACATTTAATGGACGAGATGAAATTACTCGGATTTGCTGCTCTGAATGCTTCTCATTCATCTTGGAACATTTAAGCAAAATATTAATAGCATGCAATTAATTACATGACTCGAAGCACGAACACGTCCATGTTAATGCACGAGGATTTTCCGGAATGCAGCCTCCGCGTGCCGATGGAGCTTTATCCTTCATGACATTTTACCTCATTATGGATGATTGAGAAATAAAAAATCTACTTCCGACACAGATGGAAAGATCGGCGTAAACAGCTGTCTCTTAAGGACATCAACCCGGAATGCCAACAGGAAAAAATTCTTGTTTCTTGGCATTCTCCTCCGCCCCCCACTTCAGCAAGTTTTCTTTGGCGAAGAATATAAAAAGAAAAGAAAAAAATATAAAGAACCCTCGATCATGGTCCTTAATGGACCATGATCGAGGAAGCACACTGCTCCCTTGATTTGGATCCTTGAGGAAAACTGAGGAAACCAGAGCGAAGGATCCTAGGTGAAAACCTAATCATAAATTCCAGTGTGTTTCGCTCGGAGGAAAGACGGAAGCGCCACTGAGACCAACGATCACTGCTTTTCGAGGGAACTTTTCAATGTAATAAGTATCGAACTGTCCTATGAGATGTTAAACTCGTGCCGATGACCTCGTTTTCGTCCTCCAGATCGAGAACGCAATTTATGGAGACTGAATCAGCGCATGTCGCTCAACGTTTCATTCTGACGATCCACTTCCTCGCTTAATCGATTCACGTCACATGCTTCACTTCCAGTCGGTTTCCCAGCAAAGGTTGAAAGGATCCGGGTCGGCAACCCGAGTCGATCATGAACCGCAAATGAATCACGAGCCTAGAGAAGCCGACTTGCAGACGAAGTGCTTTGGCCTCAGGGAAAGAGCAGGTTCAAAGCCGGTTCCTGCTTCAGGAATAACCCGAATGGAGCTCGTTACGGCTGTGGCCGGAGGTGTTTCGCACGATCTGCTTCTATCTCTTCTCCTCGATGAAGCCTTAGGCTTACTCCTTACCAAGATTACTGATGAAAGGATGTCTTTCCCATTATCGGCATAGAGTAGAGACTGTAACTAGAGGTGACACTCCGAGGGGTAGGGGAGGGTCGAAATATTACAGAGACATCTGGTGGCTTGTTATCAACAACACTTTCATGCGGCGTGCTTCGTGGCAGCGGAATCGGGAAACGACTCATTCGGGGATTCGACCCAAAGGGATCCCTCGACGTAACACGCGTGTCTCGTTGAGTCTGTTGCTCGGCCATGGAAAAGTTGTTGATGTGCGCCCGCTAGGTGGAGGATCGACAGCGACATCTATATTGCAACCCTGTCAATGAATGGGATTCGAGCGGAGTGTCGCCTCTAGTTACACTCTCTTCTCTATGCTATCGGCAGGCGACCTGGCATAAATTTCAGGAGCTAGGACTGTAGCCTTCATTCAACAGCTCTCATAAAGTGTCGAATGGATCGATCGTTTGGTGACATTTCCTCTGCCCCCCCCCCCCCCTCCCCCTCCTTCAACATCTGGACGACGCGTCCATACGAATCGCGGAGCTAAGTCCAATCGCTGTTCTTGCAGGAAAATGGCTTGGACTACTTGAAAACTGACCAAGTTCACCAGAAGTTTCATCATCGATGGATTTTACTCTCTGCTCATATTTTTCATTCTCACAGGTCATGATGAAGTCGCATTCAAATATATGCGAGATTCTCGCTTGCGTGAGGGAGGAACAGTGGGCAAACAGGATTGACTCGCGCACGCCATGCAACCTTCACTCTCTTATTAGGAGCCATTAAGAAGTTAAGAAGACAAATTTGAGGCTTACCTGACCGGGTTATTACAGTCTTTCGTATATGGACTCGACGACGAAAATCTTGGGTCTAGGCTATCCAAAATTAAGCTTTGCAGCTTCCTCTGCGGGATATCATTCACAAAATTGTTATTCGATTAAATTTCTTAGCAAAATAGAAATTCGTAATACTTGTAGATGTCAGCCCAGGAAAGCGAGCAAGCTCTTCCTTGAAAATGTTTAACCTTCACTACTATCAAGATGACAGTTGAATTAGTTGGGATTCAGGAGCTCCTTTCCTGGCCTCGGATAGGAATGCCGAGACGGAAATATCCAAGCTTGAAGTGCTTAAATGCACCTTCCTTGACTCGTGCAAAGGTGAAGCAGCGGTTGAGAAGTCGAAACTGAACGTTTCGTTCACGGGATCAAAAGTTCGAATGCGGAAAAACGTACTCGAACAACAACGGAAAAACGAGGCAAAAATGAGTCGGATCCCCAGAAAAGGCCTTCGAAGCCGATTTCATGGCTCGGCGGTCGCATAAGGGTGGCAGGTGTCGGCATTCCGAATCCCAACCCGATCGTGCCTCTTTCTAAAAGCCTCAGCTTTTCCTCGTGCTCGCTACCATTCGAGAGAGCGAGATTTCTTCCTGTCATCGACATGGAGACCTTTCTCGAGAGTTTCCCTGTCGTTTTCATGAAATAACGGCAATCCAGAGTACGACATTCCTGTATGCACTGCAGGAAAGCCCTGCCTTTCGTAAAACGAGACTCTTAAAAGGTGAACGCTTAGGGATCTGCCCTGGAACGTCTTCAAAGTATCTTCTTCGCTATTCCTTCAACGAACTACATCGGTTTTACCGAAAGGAGGCACAGAATCTCACAGTTAGCCAGCTTTTTGAGCGGGAAAGTGATGTACCTTCCTCAGGCCTGCATCATTTCTTTCAGGCTTTCTGGCATGTACAGTATTTCGCTAGTTTCTGGCAAGTGTTTCCATGAATCCCCTTCCCGATTCCTTAAGGGTTTCCACAGAATCCTTTTTGATTTTCGGCGTTCGGTAGCGGAGTTCTTGCCTGTCGTTCGAGGTCATTCCAAAGGCATTAGATAAGGTTTAAATTCGGACTTTGGCTGAGCCATTTAACATTTTTGAGCCTTGGAATCCCTTCTCTGGATCCTTGAAGAAATCTCCCCCGATGCTCTCTTTATGCTTTTGATCCTTATTCCTTCTGCAAATTGGAGTTAGTTCCTAGAACCATACGAGCTGAAGGAGCTTCCAACCTACCTCCTACCTGTCGATCCACGAAATTCCGTGTTTGCAAAAAGCCTCTCTTCGCATTTCTAGCTTCGGGTTGGTGCTGGATAATTTTTTTCGTTATAATGGAAGGAATGAGGAAACCGGCGGAGTTCTACACAGGTCGGATCAAGCCCGAGGCTACGCTACGTCAGCAACGCCTTCACGTGACGTGCTTTTTTTGTCAAAACCATGGAAGCCAAGACCAGAACAATCAAAGCAAAACGTGCAGATCAGTAGGCTCTAATAGCGCCAATTCCCTTTCTTCAACCCATTCTCGTCACAAAATTCAACTTCCTCGTATTCTTCTCCGAGAGCATCTAGACCAGGGACACACAACCTGGATGTTCTTTGCGTGTTGAACCGCGGCACCCCTGATCTAGACGAAAGAAATTGGACATGCTTCTTCCCCTCTCGACACAGAATCGCTCCAGCAAATTTGACGCATCAATAATTTCCCGAGGTTGCGGAGAACTCTGATTCTCGCTTTTTGAAGATGTGTACCTTTTCCCCTCTTCCTGGGGTATTCTCGGAAAAAGTATTCTGACCAGAGGAAAGATATGGACTTGTAAATCACGAAAAGGGCCCTTTTTGTTGTTTGCGATGCATGAGTTCGCTATAAAAAATGAAATTAGGCCTCGTCCATTTGAGCTTAGCGCGGGAGCTCCAATCCCATCTCCCAGTGTTGCCAGATATCGTGCTGGTGTTATATCAGATTCATGGCTGCTTCTGCATACGTATCGGTGTCTGGATCTTTTGCTTTTTAATTTATGAGACTTTTTTTTTGCTTTTTAGACCGATCGATGAGATGGGACATGGAGATATCGTGCACGAACACCCCTGAATAGACAAGCTGATGCTCAACCTGCATTTCAATCCTAGAGGCATTCTTTCTACAGACCTAGCCGAGGTGGTTGGAGAAACTCCAGATAAGCCTAACGTTATACGTCCTCACAGAGATGTTTCGAAGGCTCTGAGACTGACCCTTATAAGCCTATTAAGCCCCGTAAGTCGAGGGTTGAGATTATTTTGAATGAAAAACGGTAGGCCTAAACCTGTCCTGAAGACAGTCCATGGGTTAGGCCTATGTCTAACGTCAATGAGTCCCCGTAGGGAGAGGGGGGGTAGGAGGTTAAAGAATGAGGAAAAGACTTTGAAAAAATGGATTTCACGCTACTTCATATGACTATGCTTAAGAAATCAGATGCCGATGCAACGTCCTTATATTAAACCAGTGTAAAAGCCCGTGCGCGCACGGGGTGAAATAAGTCGACCACGCCTTTTTGCTCACTTCGTCAGTTTTATTGGCCCTGGAAGCAGCCTGTGAAGCACAGTTTCATCCCCGCCGTTCTGCTGACTCCACCGAGGATCGCGCCGCAGAATGATGTCAGTTTCCCCGCTTTTTTCGCGGCATCTTGAGAGTAACACGATCGTTCAAAATAGTCATATAAAGCACTAACCGAATGCTGCAGACTCACGCAAGGCACTCTGGCGAACGGGACTGGTGACGTGACAAAACTCAAAAGATGATTGCCAGCAGTTGCCATAGCAACAATGTCCGTAGCCTCGCGCTCTCGTTGTTGGTTGTGAGCACTTCGCCCGGGAAGGCATTCGGTACTATGCGATTCTTGTTGCCGAAATTTGGCCTATTACGTCAAAATGGGAAATTTTGGAATTTCGACCCAATAAGTATCGCCTCCAGGTCATAAGATTTCGATCGACACCCATAGTATTCAAATGAGGCACTCTGATGGAACTTGGAACTCCCAGGAATCAGATGGAGAAGGGGGGATGGTTCCCGTCATCGGAGATTCCCAATTTCCATTATATAACGACTTCCAGTGATTTCTATCCCATAGCATACAGAGCATAGCATAGCATCATACTGTGTACAGCAGTACAGCATAAGAGACACAACATTGGAATTTCAAGCTGGCACGCTTTCGATCGATAATAGTGTATGCTTTTCGTCATCAGGGAAACCCCAAGCGCCTGGATGAAAAATTTCAGCGAGTTCCGCTACGCAGCCTTTAGGCGAGACCCGTCCTAATTTCGAACTCTTGGGTATTGGATAAATAGGGAATGACTTTTATTTCTGCTCTGATGCGGATCGGCTCGTTAGGATCGATCTGAGCCGCACATCGAGCGTCTAGGTCGGTTGGCAATCAAGTTTCCGGTCGGGTGCGAAAGAATACTTGAATACTTGACACCTGAAGTTCTCCAGCTTAGAGGTCTAAGCGGTCTGCAGATCGGCCCACTCGGCTCGACACGTTCCGCGGGTCGGGTCCGCAAAGATCTGTCGGCAATCGAATTTCGTGGCTAGTGCGGGATGTCAATAGCCGTAGCATTTTTTGGACTTTTGACCTAATAAGTATCGCCTCCAGATCATGATCGACACCTCGATTATGAAAATCTGTTCATTCGATGGATGGTATTCCTTTTTCCACCGAGAAAAACTAGATCTCGCTTCGACAATCGACGTTGTCGTTTGCATTCTCATCTCTGGAGGCACCTCTGGACTTTCTCATCTTTCCCGAGGATGAATAGGATTTCAGTTATTTTTTTTTAGATCAACACAGCGGGTGAGATTCGACTTTCCCACAACTCTTTGCAGAGATGAAATAAAAAATGTGAATCAGCGAGCTCTCTTTCGTGCTTGCGTCCCTGCAGGGTACGGTGAGGAACTGACGTTTCTATCGATGCTCGGCGTTCTTATGCCATGCATTAAAAGGAAACAAAATTGTCGAAATGCATCGCCTAAGAACTTGACCCCATCACATTTTGAAAATTCTTCTCTCTTGTCTCGTACAAACACACCGTAGATATCTACAAGAGTATCTAAGCAGATGTGACGCGTTTCACTCTCCATCTTCATGGTCATCTGTTTGAGGAAGTGTTCTTTGTTCGATAAGGATTCTGAATGTCCACGCCTTTGCATATCCGCATGATGGATGTGTTCGATACGATTGCGTCTGCCTCTCCGACCTTCGTTTCGCTTCCGAGAATCGCCCCGCAAGAACCAGTTCCATTGTACTCATCTCACCTCATCCGCTCGCGCCCGCCTGTATATGAAGGGTGGGAAGTGCCCTCTCTCATTTCTTCTTGCACGATCGGCACTCGCGCCTGCATCTGCTCCTACATCTTCTTTCTTGGCGGTCTGTTTCCAAGATAAGTTTAGCTGCTATCTCATCTGGTAGCTTCTCCCCATCTCTCTTAAATTACTAATACTTCCTCGATCGCCATTCTAAATTCCCAACGAGCCTTCTAATGTGCATCTTCACGGTTCCTACCCACTGTGCGAAACTATAGGCTTTTTTAAGGTTTTAGAACTCGTTGTTTGCGGCGGGCATGAGCTTTTCTTCATGCTGTTTTATTTATTCCCGAATACAAATACACATCGAAGAAGACCTAATGTCAAATCGAACTTAATCGGCCAATATATGAAATAATTTCCTTTGTTGACCTTTTATTTCTTATTTCATCGCGCTTTTTTTTTCGCGACAACCCGTGACTGGTATAGGATTCTCGTATTCTCTTCCAAGACTACAGAAGACAAATTTGCGCAATCCGGGTTTCTTCAACTTCTTAGGGAAATTCTCGTTATTGGATATGCTCAGAAAAAATCTGGTAAAGGTGTTCGTAAAGTCACGGAAGGCTGTCGTAAGTTGAAAATGTTTCGTATCTCTCAAGAGTGGACACCCCTCTTCGACAATGGAGCTTTGAAATTGAGGAGTTCTCTAGAAAAAGGGAGTATGTGCAAAAGATGCAATTCGAGATAAACGATAAAAACTTCCCATGGCTAATCTGAAGCTGGTTAAAACCTAATTATTAGTAAAATGGTATCTTAGACCTTTTCCCAGTTGAACTTGGGGTTTTAATGAATTTCTTTATCTCACATTGCTGGGATGCAGGCAGAAAGTGTTTATGTACGAGTACATACGCCCTTTTTCCATATCCGCACTGCTGAAACTTCTTCTTACGAGTCTTTCACCACTTCTTTCTAGTTAAAAATAATAATTAATCAATAAATGCATCTACAGATTTCAAATAAGCACTTCCTTGAAAAATAGCAATAAAAATGTGAATAGTCAGGACACGTTTCATTCACAAATTACTCAGCAGTGATTCATTAATAATGTATTCATCATCTGAATCTTCAACTATTTCATGGATATCTCCAACTTCTCACATCCTTCCAGAGGCTTGAATGACTCCACCTCTCTCTTTCCCTGTCTTCCTGTCTGGTTTCTTCCTCACTTTCACTTTCGGTTTAAAAAGACGAAATAATTCCACCAAAATCGTTCAGCATGCAAGTGATAACGGAATATTTATGGTGGCAGCCATATTGAAATTGCCAAGCAGTTGGCCTGCTATTTAGTGAGAGCATAGGAAAATCTGCTTATTCTTTGCTGAATACGCATCTTAACTACTAGCTGACCATCCTATCCTATGACTAGTCACCTAAAGCAGCACATGGACACGGATACGGAAAAAGGGCGTATGGGCACATACGCCCCTTTTCCAGAGAACTCCTCAATTATCAGATGCAGCGTTAGTAAATAAATAAAGAAATTCGCTCACTTCCTTGATGATAATTTGCTTGTCCGAAATCGACTGCCACGAATCCATTTGACAGCTGGTTCACAAATAATACCCATTGGCTTGAGTGGTGTCACCAGTAACCCACGCTGTCCATATATAGTCCCTCAATGTATGTCCTTATCTGAAAAATAGAAGGGAGGAAGTGAAAATTTGTTCTTAGTGGCCAACGTATTCATTCCTCGGCGTTCTAAGATTCTATCAACCGATGCACGAGTGTCTTTTGAAGAAAGTTCGGTAGTGTTCATTATAGTTAACATGCTTCTGAGAGAAAACTTGAACGCGTGAAGGACATGGACATGACGTCTGCTGGATTTGACGTGCTGCAATTGGCTCTCTCGGTATAAACATATTCCTAAAAAGAAAATGTGTTTTAAAAAATCATTTTACATCCAGGAAAATGTTCGTAAAATCGAGATGAGAAAAGGCTCTGCGTAAGATGCAAAGTTACCCATCTCTCACCCGAAAAATTTACGTAAAAGATGATGATAGGACCCATGATTTTTACTCAAGCTTATGCACGTCCACAGGTGAAAGTTCGGTCCGAGAGATGTTGACGTGGTGTGTGATGATGCTGGTGGCGAATGGGGCATGGGGGAGGATTCCCTTGCCTTCCTGTTCCCAAGGGGTCACTGCGTACTCCCCGGGGGAATCCCAATGCTCTCATTGTGGCGAGGAATATCTGCCTGTGTGCGGATCTGACCGTAATACTTACAACAACCAGTGTCTTCTGGAATGCCAGCGGGATCTCCTCCTTCAAGAGCGTTTGTGTCCATTTTATTCACCTCCTTTTTTCTTCATTATTTGGAGAGGAATTAATTCCTGTTCAAATACGAAGCAGTTTGCGGGAAAACGGCGGAAATATGGTGGCAGATCAGATGAGATTTCGCTCCGATTCCGTTGTCAAAGCTTTATCTTGAATTATTCGGCATTGACTTCAGCTTCATTATTAATATTTTTGATCAAGAAGAGATCGAGCCACAGAATCGAGCCCTCTGATAAATTAAAATAAACGCACGACCAATGCAGCACAAATATAGCCCATATTAACTATTGAAGAAAATAATGAAAGATATTAATAGATAATACGTTGGCATGGGGGGGAAAATCAAAACAGAAAATTCATGGAAATAATCTAATACTACAGAGTGATCCAAAAGTGTCGACCACACATTGTAGTTTTTTTATTTAAAAACTTGGAAAAATCCTGGTGACTCTTGGTTTTAGTTAGTTTGACAGATTTCCGTTCACCCTTGGCGCAAAAAAATTTTTTTGGTTAGGTTAGGTTAAGTACGCAAAATGTAGTGGAAGTCGAGAGACAAATGAGAAAGAAGTTTGGCCTTCTGGTAATTTGCTCGAGCGAATTGCAATTCAGACAAAATGAAATATTAATTTTCCTCTAACTGCCTATTCACTCGAGTATTGACCTTCCGATTTCTCTAAGGACAAACTCCTGTCTCTTTATTCCCGTATATTTCTTTCATGAATCTCATGAAGGTGTAATTAATTCCAAACTAATAGAGTGGGAATTATATACGTATTCTTTAAATCATGCAACGAAATGAAAATAGTCTTAGAGTACACAGGAGCGACTGGGACCTGTGCCAAGTAAATACGGAGACAAGGGGTTGAGAATTCCCTCTCGAGCTGCCTGAAATGAAATGAACGGAGGAGCGAGAAGAAACCTCCAGCATGAGATAACAATGAGAATGGCTAAGACTTGGACTTCCTTTCTGAACGTCGAAGTCCGGCTCATTCAATGTAACGGCTTCTCCACGTCGTTGAGCATTTTTGCTTTAAGTGGCGTTTAAGACCTTCTGCAGCGAGACTTCTTTCCAAAGAGCTACTTACGCGCAATCAAGTCCTATTCGTGTGTGCGCCACTCAGTTCCCGATTTCTATTTGTCCAACGATATCTAAACAATTCCAACCTTGACAACGGTGAAACTTAACACCCGGACACATGAACATGTCAAAAGTTTAGCTCGATTCTGTGGAAAATTACCAGAGACAAACTTTCACTAGCAAATACTGAGAGTCGTGTACACTTTATCTAAACGAATTTGAAGTGGCCCTGGAAATCTTGTTAGGCTAGGGCTTCTTTATTACATTACCTGTCGGCTAGCATGGTGTAGCCAGTTAACAATACGAAGTGAAGAGGCTCTTACGTGTGAGATGTCTCTGAAGATCGATGCTTCGTGTGTGCATTGCCGCCCTTACCGAATGATATTCATATTCCATGATCATAGATCGGTGCAAGTCTAAATGTTATGCGGTCTCCAAGGGGAGAATCCGGGGTATCATTCATAACGTAGGGGTCACTCAAAAAACCGTGCTGGAAGAGAGAGAAAAGCCTTGTACATCTCATCCAGAGCCGAAGCGAACTTCGGAGACCGTTAACTCTGTGAATTCAGCCAGAAAGAAAATTAATCGGCAACAAGATGCATGGGTATCCTGCTACGATCAATAAAATTATCGAGAAAGACCTGAGGCTGTAAAAGAAGCAGAAGCCCCCTTTTCCCGAACTACAGCCTGATTCATGATGCAGAGAGGAAGACTAACTTTAGAAACGATCGAGCACATTCCACACGATCGGCGGAAATGCTGCACACCTTCGCGGTCTCTCACGCGGCCGGACACTTTCACACGCCTGGCCACACCGTGTGGTATGGGAATCAGAATTCAACACGGTCTCAGTCTCAAACACTATCTCCCCATCAATAGGAACTGGAGAACAAGCCGAAGGTCAGCCTCAGGTCATGACTCAGTCGACTCTTTGGGCTCTCAATTTTTCGTGTGAATTCCAAGATTTCGACATTCGACGAGTTTTCGACCAATTTTCGCATGCGCCTTCTTGGATATTCGGCGAATGTTACATTCGACTTTTGCTTGCGGAGACATTCTGTCCCAGCGACGATTTTCCTTTGGGACATTTTTGCTTTTCGACCTTTTTATTTCGACGTTTTTTAGCAGAATCGTACAGATCTCATATCACTCTGTGATATGAGAGCACCAGAACGAGGCATGGGACCTCACATCCAGAGCAACTGCTGCCTTCCTTCGGTCATATGGAGAAGCGACTAGAAATAGGAGCAATACACTTTTCGGACATTCTTGCGTAGAGTCCCATGATACATCAACAAAGGACTTCCGTGCTTTCGGTTTGCCGAAGCGATCCTTGGGAAGCCGGTGACCCCCTCCCCTCAGTCGGTCATAGAAATGTCAACTCTGGTAAATCTGGAGCGACGAAGGGCGATGTCCTTTCTCTTTCCCCCCGACAGATAATCAGTAACTACGATGGAAACTTCCCGCCGGGGGAAGAGGAAAAGGATCCCCGACGGAGAACTGGCCTGAAAGGCGGCAGGGGACGAGGAAATCGGCTCCATTCCCGCCCACTTCTGAGCTCAACTCAATCTGCACTAGATATCTTTCGTAGGGGGAATGGATAGAGATCTCATCCGTATTTTCACGCTTACGATATTGAGAGTCGACATCAAGGATTCGTCTCATCTTTTTGTGATGTATGTATGTTAATCAAATCGAAAGCACAGAATATGTAATTCTCTTGAGGATAAGAGTGAGTAGAAAAAAAAGTTCCCCTGTGACAAGTTCCGGAATGCCGCAATTCTTTCTTCTGCGATATTTGAGAAAAAGCTATCACAAGTTTGTGATAACCCTCTTTGTGATTCATACACGGTTCAAAATGCATGATTCTTTTATTTGAATGGATCCCCTGTGGATTTCACTGTTTTCTTCTCCATGTATGTGCTGAAATGATGGCATTTTCACCGAAATGGGAGTCTTTCCTTATTCCATCGAGGAACTTTTCCCCCCATATAATCGCCATGTCGTTCCACTCTCTCTTTGCAATTACACTCATCTCCCCCCCCCCCCTCGCCCATCAAGAAAACTGAATTGAGGACCAAATTAATTTTCTCATATAATATTTTTTATGAATCATAAATTAGATGAGAAACACTTGCGTCTTGATGAAGGCTAGGATCGTCGATCGAGCCCTTCATTTCATGAACGACATCAGGAAGCCGGTGATCCATGGAGCTCACCCTCTTCACAATAATTAAATATACACTGATGTGGGAAGACGAGGAGGCCCTAATTCCATAGAATGAGATTCACAGGATTCAGAATTCTCGTCTTCGAAAGAAGGTCCATGAATTCCTTTCCGTTAAAACTCCTCTATTCGACAAATGGAGAAAACGGATAACCGGTGCTCTGTCCTTTCATTGAGCTCCTCATTCGAGCAAGAGAAAGAATGCAAAAAGGCTCGGGAATCCCTTCGCTCTCCCCGTTCAGAGAGGATTTCCATATGGAGCGCCAGTAAATGCAAGCGGGGCAAACGAAACGCCTGCGAGGCGTCAATATAGGGGTCAATATCGATCGATCGGGACGGGACAATGCGGGTAGAATAATTTCCTTCTAGTTTCGTATTCTGCTTCTTTTCTCTCGCACTACTTAAGTTGGGTCGTTGCATTCTTTCGAGTTGCAAAGGGGATTTCTATTCTGTCTCTTCATGATGAAATGTTGCGTGCCAACCCGCTCTCCCCCTCTCTTCCCCCTTTCTTCTCTCCCATTCCCCTCTCTCGTACCAGCTTAAGCTAGTGTGTTCTCTATTTAAACCCTCATTATTCGTCAAATCACCTTGTAATGATAGGAAATTGTGCATTACTGCAGAGCTTGCTGATGAGAGCTTGTTGATGATACGGAAAACGGCACAAGCACTGCATAGAGTAAAAGCCTCCGGATAAAGAGCGATTAGGGAAAAAGAAGAGAGACTGCGCCAGCTAAAAGAAACGTTGTGGGAAAGAAATGTCTGAGTTGGCAGCCCCCCAGAGAAACGCGATTGTGGACTAACACCTGGAACATCAAGTGGAAAAAATCGAGAGTAGACGATAGAAAAGCCATGATATATGACATGATAGATACATGATAGATGAGGGAATAGAAAAGAAATTCGTGAATGCAACCGTAGAACTCCTCGACTGACCTCAGCGGAGAGGCGCGAATTTCATTATTTACGTCTATCCGAAACCCGATTCAACTTCAGATAGGACTCGGATGAAATCACAAGCCCCAATGCACCTCAAAAGACCTCGAATCGGGTAATCTAAAGGGAATGTGAAAATCATCCGACCCCCGAAAGTTGAAAATTGGCATCCGAGACCGTCACGAGCAGCACAGCTTCTCCGTGCGAGTAAAATAGCTTTCATCATAAAATAGAGCTTTCAGATAAAATAGAGAGTAAAAGAGCTTCGAGATTCTTCGTCTTCCCATCGGCATCAGCTAAAAGCTATAGGTTCAACTTCGAGTTTCGAAAAGAAGCAGCTGCGTGAGTCATGTTCAATTGCGTTTTCTTTCATTTCGTGTGGGCTTTATCGGTATCGATTATTTTGAGGAAAGTACCATAACATTTTGAATTTTGACCACAAAAATCGATTTCTCGATCGAGTTGCGTTCGTTCAAGCGCGAATTGCAAAAGTTAAAAGAAGGTGAAGAGGAACGGGAAGAGGAAAGGACAGGTAGTCCATTTCTACGTTCCATCTCGATGCAGCTGCTTTACACCAGCGGTTTCCTTTCTTTTTTTTTTGCCGAGGGGTGAGCTAGATAGTGCAGTTTCTTGCATGCGATCCGTCGATGCCTCTCTTCATCATAGTGGATCCTTTTTCTCGCCGCTTCTGGCATGGCTTGGGATATGGAAATCGTCGCCGGATATCGTGACCGAGATCTTCGTTAAGCTCCTATCATCAGCTCCCTCGCTCCATCATCGTCCAGGCGAGGCTTCTTTTTATTCGACTCCGCGTGCTCTAGAGGCTCGTTTTTGCCGGCTGAATGGGCCTACCGTTCCTGGAGATGAGTGGAGATGTTCTCACTTCGTTACCGCGAAGGGAGGTTTATTACCCCAAGAAGGCGCGAGGAGAGAGTCGATTGGATGCATTAACGGGTACGACCCATTCGCATTTCCAGGAACATTCACATGTCCTTCCAAAAGCAGGATGAGCCGAGCCGTGCGAAACCGATGTCGGCCGTCGCAGCTGGTACAGCCGAGTAAATCGATCCGAAAAATAACGTGCCCGAAGAATGTATGCCTATGATGAGCACCCGACATGCAACTGAGGCTGCGGCATGCCACGCCAATGCGACCACCTTGGTATCCCCACCGAATGGAGAGCAAAAACGTTCCAAACATCTGCGGTCCCTCCCGGACCTCGCGAGCAGGTCCATTCACACGATACGATTCCGTTCCATCCTTTCCATCTCTCTAACTCCCATCTCTGCGAGATTTGCTGGCACGTCTTGCAGCGCGGCCTCCTCCACTCCAGGATGTTTTCTTGTATAGACGACAGAATGTTGCAAAATTAAGATTTTTGAAAGAAAACTTTCAAAGAAATCTCCCAAAGCATTGGAAATCTTGCGTATAAAAATTTAAAAGACGTCCTCACCGCGAAAGATTTCTTTGCAAGTCGACTTGCAAAGAAAAATTGCATAGAAAACTTTCTGGTGTGGAAGAGGCCTTACATGCAAGCAAGGTAAATAGCCGAGGGTGAAACTCCCGAGCCGCAATGAGACGCTTCGATTTCTCTCGCATGCAATTGTTAATCAGTGAGCTCTTGTAATTGGTGTTCATCCGCTCGTGAACCTCGCTAACGCGAGCTCAAAGCTCATATAGGAGCCGTCGCATGATAAAATGGCAGGGTCTGATCGCGACTTTAGGGTTTTAGTTCCATCTTCTTGCTATGTTCTCTGTTGTTTGAGATCTCCTTCCACTTTTGTCATCCGATGATTTATTTCCTGGATCACAGTGAGAATTGAAGTGCAAGCTAACACGAAGATCCCCTTACCCCACTCCCCCCCGCCCCGGGAAGGAAGAGAATCCAGATCCTCAATTTCAGGGTTGGACGACCCAGGGGAAGGTGGAGCCGCCGAGTAAATTGCATTTAAAGGACTTTGCTCGTATGGATTGCTGGTCTCCGCTCTTTCTGTCCTTTTGTTCTTGCGACCTTCAAGTTCACCGCGATTCCAAAATAATTATTATCGAGTCTGAGTGCAAACCGGGGTTTTATTCTACTTGAATAATAATTCTTGGGCCAAAAGTCCTTGACCAATTTTACAATTCAATTAAAAATGATAAATTTCCAGAAAAAATGTTAAACTAATTTTATATTATGGATACATACATAACGTGTTTTTTCATACACTCAGCACACTTCAATGTGGGCACCCTGTGGCGCACGGAGAATATCCAGTTGAAATTCCAATTCTTCCCATGTGCGAGCCAGCATGTCTCTATTGATTGTTGCGATGACATCCCTGATCCGTGTCTTCAGATCTTCAACTCCTGTAATCTTGATAGCATAAACCTTATCCTTAACATAACACCACAGAAAGAAGTCTAGAGGTGCAATGTCTGGGGATCGGGGAGGCCAAGCAAGTGGGCCATCTCTGCCTAGCCAGCGATTTGGGAATGTTGTATCCAGATAGTCGCGGACAATCCTATCCCAATGTGGCGGGGCACCATCCTGCTGAAAGATTACCGTGGGTTGGAGATCCTCCACCTGAGGCACGGATCAGGGATGTCATCACAATCAATAGAAGCATGCTGGCTCGCACATGGGAAGAATTGGAATTTCAACTGAATGTTCTCCGTGCGACACAGGGTGCCCACATTGAAGTGTGCTGAGTGTATGAAAAAAACTATAAATGTACCCATCAAATTAAATTAGTTTCACATTTTTCCTGGCAACTTATAATTTTTTATTATTGAATTTTAAAATTGGTCGAAGACTTTTGACCCACCCTGCATATCCCCATTTCTAAGAACTTGCTTTAAAAATTGCAGGCTTCTTGGTTGGCTTTAAGCATTAAATATTTAGATTGACAAGCGTTCCTCTGTGGAAAAGACCTGAATAATTCTGAAGAGCCAACTCTTTCACAATACACTACTGAAAAGAGGCGATCTCGTTCCATGCACGTCTCATTTTTCATTCTCTCATTCAATGATTTCCAAGATGGTATTATTCTCCATAAGTATTGAGTACTTGTACTAAAATTATATAATTGCATTCATTTGAGTTGGTCTTCGACAAAGGGTATTGGGAGAAAAAGCTTAACCCCCCTCTCAGATTTGACTTCCCGGAATTCCCAGGATTCTCAGAATTCAGTATCCACGGTTCTCGGAGGAGGATCGGTCCAGAGAGAGAATACCCTTAAGGAACTACCGAATACACTCTACTTCTGCAAAATTCATTCATGTTAATTTCTATATAAAAGAGATGGGGTGATAAGACAAATGCACGGAGCATCCAACAACACTGTGAGGCGTGAAAGCCACGCCATGAGGCCACAAATTTCTCTACGAGGCGTTTTGGAATTCGCCGGAACTATCAGGCCTGCCTGAAGGCAAGCCCGTAGGCTATTAGGCATTACTTCATTTTAAAATGTTCTAAAAGTAATCGGATCACTGGTTCCACTTTAAAGCAAGGAATCCGATCGCAGCTTTGGATTACTTTTGTTCCAAAGGTAATCGGTCCCCGATTGCTTCATGGATATAACTTCCGGAATTCCGAATACGCAATGAATTCGCGAAAGCGTGTCGCTCAGGGTTTCGACTTGTGGTCCTTGCGATTCCACCGCAAACCAGAAGCAGAAGGGCGGGTTCAGGGAGCCTGGCGGGCGCAGGCCATCGAGACAGCCGACTTGAATCGCTAACGCACCCTATCAGATATATACATGCCGCGTCTGCAGGTTATATCTATAACTCATGAGAATGGACCAGGAAGTAGGAAGGCCACGTCGTAGCTTAGATCACTGCCGACTCTGATGCATACTTTGCTCAGAAGAATCTGGAAGAGCCTGCTTTTGGTTCTTAAATGGACCGCATCGAAAAGGGACTTTGTACTCGTATGCTACATGCTTCGTCTGTTTCCGTCGAGTCTCTGTTACAATGCTCTTGTCGTTGATCTTCGCCGTAATCGCAATTCGAGGTCGACGTGTTTTCGTGCAATAAAAGTAAAATGCGTTCGATGTATTTACGGTTGCAGAAGACTGCACGTGTCGAAGAAACCCTCAGGGCCTGAGGTACCGGGGAACTCAAGACCGGACGAAAGACGGAAGACGCTGCACTCCCTGGTCCAAGAATAGAGGCATCTACGGATCTCCGGATCTCATAAAGGATTCCAGTTTCCCCGATGGAACCGTGGAAGGCGCCTCGAACTACTGTCGGAACCCGGATCGGGGAACCGATCTCTGGTGTTACACTGGATACGGAGAGAAATTCAACTACGGACTCTGCGACGTTCCTCGCTGCGACCGAATACGTGAGGCCTTTTTCTTTTTTCTTTTTCCCGAGAATCGTCTTACTCGTGGTGTCAAGTGCAGACTTGACTATCGAAAATTTGGAGGACACCGTAACCAAAAACTTGGGGGTGAGCAAACTTGGGGTCAAAGGGATTTAGGATGGATGTCAGAATGTTTCTATGGCTTCAACTCCAACTTCCGCACAACTTCCAATTTAGATTCCGGATTCTCGTTTTGTGGGAAAAATTTTCCGTTGAGGACGGAAATGGCCATTTGGTTCCTCGACGGCGAGGTTCAGTCTCAAATACTTGGAGATGCATGAGGAGGAAAAAATTGCTGAAAACAGCTGAAGTGCCTCTATTCATCGAGGTTACCATACAAAAGCACTCTCATGCATGCATAATTCCACATGATATATCATTACCTTGAAAGGTTTCATTTATTCACATTGACGTCATGAGAGGTCTTCCTGAACAAGGGAGTTCTTCCATCTAAATCTATTTTCAGTTTCAACTCTTGGAAGGACTAGACGATGTCCTACAATATACTGTCGATGGTGGAAACAGGTGCTCAACAAACGTCTCGTTGTCTTTCTTTCGTATAATAATTGCCTGATAATCGTATATTTTTTGTACATACAAGTAACTTCGCCCACATAACGTGTGAGTGATTTCTTTCCATCGTATCGGACGAGAACCGAACTCGTATTATTATTATTTTTTACCATTTTCGATCATTCTGACTAATGGGTCCTTTTCCCTTGGTTGCATCTGGCCTCTCAGGCCATCGGTCGAATTTCTTTTAAAAATGCACTGGATCTTTGCCTAGCCTAAACTCTAAAAATTATATATTTTAAACGATCTTGAAGTGTTAAGTTAGGCCTAGTATGAAATGCTGATTTAAATTACATCGAGTAATTACAATTGCATGGGAAGTTTATATCGTGATTGCTTTTGCTGGACAGAAGACTCACTCGGTCCTTAGTACCTAGGTCCTTAGGTCCATCTCTTTGTACCTAGGCACGTAGGAGTTCTTTAAGCATTTTTCAGCTACAATGATAGTTCTGAAATCTATTTCATAAGCTGGTATCACATTTATTCTGAATATTGGCCTAAAAGACATTCGCAGGCCGTTCGATTTACAGTAAGCATTTACGCCACTTCTTTCCTTCAAGAAGACAGTCGGAGCTATGCAAATAGAGTCGAGCTGATTTCCATGATTTTCTCGAAAATGGGGAAATTTTCTGGAGACAAATATCCGAATTCCACTCGGATTCAGTTTTGCCCTCTTGTCTAAATTGTGCCTTCATGTTTTTTTTTCCCTCAGGCCTGAGGAAGGTGAAGAACGGTCCTTGCTGAGTGAATTTCCTGCCTGTCGATTCTTCGCAAGCGTGGCCTGGAATAAAACGAACGGATTACTTTTTTGCCGCTTCGTTTAATCCTGATTGGTGAAGGAGGAAAGACCCGAGTGAACGAACCAGAGTCTCGCGTCCCTCATTCCCACTTCCACGATCAGCCTCGTTCTCATCCATTTCTCTTGAATCGGAGAGTACGTGAGCTCTCATACGTCACTCCATGTTCCCACCGCCATTTATTTTGTTTATAGAAACGCTTTCTTGTATGAGGTAGGCACGCCAGGTAGCCAGAGTTCCTTTCGGTCATCAATCTTAAAGAGATTGAGTCCGTGCACAGTACAGTATCTACTTGTTTTCATTAGCCTTAGCCGAAACTCATATCGAAATGGAAGGGGGCTGATGCACAGTAGAGATTTTCTATTAAGATACGAGAGGGAAAGCCCCCCTCTAACCGCGTGATATTTCCTGCTACTCAGTATGGCGTCCATTTTTCATCCGTTTCCGACCTCAAAGACGACGTCTTTCTCCGAAGATCGAAGTCGAAGGTAGGCATGGCTCTCCAGACATCGACCGATAGAAATCAGTGCCGAGTGAGATCCTCCAACACATTCAACGGTAATCGCGCGACGTACTCGCATTTACTCGTGGACAAGATTCGGATCGCGAAGGATTTTAGGTGATCTCCAAGTGGTTCCATTCCAAGATGAAGCCATGCGAGAGTTTCACTCTCTCAGCTTCCCATACTTTTTTTTTCTTACGAAAGGATAACTAGGAAGAGGGTATAGTCCTATCTTTGTGTACCGGAACCCTTCAAGAATTATTCATATCGAAAAGGTGAAGATTTCAAGATTTGGTTGGGGTTTCAAGAGGCATCTCCGCCCACTACACCATCCCGTGTCGAGGTCGAACTTCATTTATTAAATGTAAAATTATGCTAGGCCTTAAATATGCATATTTTTACGGAAACACCACCTTGAACTGCCTAGTTACATATGCTACTTTTCTTCAACCCCCCCCCCCCCATTCTTCCCCCTATGAGTGCATTTTATCTCTTTTCAAAGCTAGTCATGGAAGGGGCAGCCACTTCATTATCGTCTAGCGAATTCACACGTGAAGAATTTAGTCAGCGACCTGAGTCTCTCTTGGGGCGTTCGCAGTTTGAACTGATTCCCCTTTGCTCGGATGTTGCCATCAATTTGAAAAACCTATCGCGCTCCACGTTATCGATTCCGGTAATGATCTCGAATGCCTCGATAAGGTCCCCTCTCGTCAATCTTCGCTCCAGCGAATAGAGCCCCATCACTTCGAAACGCCTCTCATATGAGAGTCCATGCACCTCCTTGATAATTTTAGAAGCCCGCCTTTGAACCCTCTCGAGCGACGCAAGTCACTTCTATTCACCTGGAGCCTGTTCCTCGCCTCTGCTAAACTTAAATCTAAATCTAAAAGCAGTCTAAAAGCAAAAAGTCTATTCTTCGCCCTGACCCTTTAGACAAAGATTTAGACTAAGATTTTAGATTTAGATTTAGATTTAAGTTTAGCAGAGGCGAGGAACGGGCCCCAGGTGAATAGAATCACTTTTATAGCTGGTTCAACGGTAAACACTTGTGAATCCTCTCCCGAGGATTCACAAGTGGGAGGGAGAGAGCATCACACAAGAGGGAGAGAGCATCTCACCCTCTCTTTCCTCTGCATCAACGAGCAAAACAGCAATAATCCATGCCTTACGTCTGAACGAAATGTTGTGCCTACGAAGAGGTGAGCAATCCAACCCGCAGCCCGCAGAGCCCTTGGGCAGAATCGGTGGAGAGGTCGTGCGGGCCGATCCGCAGGCTAGAATTTCTTTTCACCCTTCCCCAAGACCAAGGGAGGAAGGAAGAATACATGAAGACCACTCTCAAATCAAACGCAAGCAATTAGGGCATTTAAGTCTTAGTTGCCTTTGCAGCACTGTGGGTTGCGGTTCTCCCGAGTCCCTTCCCTCCCTATCCCTACCGTCTCCTTCCCAGCACTCGTTTTCCAGGTTCCGGACTCTCGGTCCCCAAGACTCCATTCGAAATTCATTTTAGGAATTATTTTTTCTCATGGAGCTATCAGCGCTTCGCTGTCATCTGATGCGGTCGTCAGGAGAAAATCCGCGGACATTATCGAGATGAAGTTTCAGTCTTTCATCGTCTTCCGTTCGTGTCAGATCTTTGCAGTTGGAATCTATGTCCATTCGATCCTTACTCCTACTGATGGAATCGAAAGTCTTTCAAGACGAATGGAAAGCTGGAGAACGTAGCGCGAGACCTAAGGAGGGGTATGGTCGAGTATGGAGACATGGCAGTTTCCAGGAAACAGGAGAAGTTATTCAGCGTCGCGTCTGCAAAGCTTTTCTTTCATATGCTGGAGAAAAAAAAAAACCAGGTTCTTCCCACCTCTCGTAATGCCTCCATCTGTAAGGGGGAAGATAAGTCAACACACCGTATTTTTGGATATTCGTAGCAGAAAAACTCCAGCGTCCTGGCGCCTGGTTAGAACAGAGCGTTCGAATCACTGTTGCACTGTGTGCTAAAGGCATTCGCCCTTTCGGTGTCGCTACTGGGAGTGGATTTCAAATTCCCTCGCGAACTATGATCAAAATTTATGCTTTCCATAGAAGAGAAAAGACAAAAGAGGTACTGTTTCACAGAACGACGGCATCAGGTAGAGCGCGAGATGCCGTCGAATTTCTGAGACAAGAACTGAAGAATGAAGTGCGGAGCATTTCCCAAGACTGCCGTCTCCATGACACCCGACATCTGGACTCATCCTAACAGCCTTTGATGAAACGTGTACTATGCGTCACTTGCCATAATTTCACCCCTGACTGAAGCCTTAAGTGAAGTGGGTGCACAACATACGGCCCGCCATGACTGGAGGCGTTGTAAGTGCTACTATGTCTCCTGCCCTGTTGGCCACAGCTATGGGCAGCCAGCCTGCGGCCCGCGGTGAGTAAATATCGTTATGGTCCTTACACCCTAGTAGCACATAACATTGATACAACATTGATTCCATGTTGATTCAACATCCGGACGTTGAACCAACCTTGAATCAATGTTGATTCAATGTTATATGCTACTACGGCAGTCTTTGGAGTTTTGCACCCCTGCTGTGGAATCTTTGGCCCCATTTGACTTCCGAGGGAAATGAAAAAGAAGGGGGAAAACATTCGAATCAATCGGGGCAGTAACTTTGGGCTAACGTTTGCCTCATTTATGTAGAGAAAATTAAGCGAGTCGTGTTCGAGACTGGCAAGTTCAGACATCATCGCTGCACTGAGAGACTCCTAACAAGTCAACTGTTCCGCACACCTTCTGAATACCATTCATTCCCATTTTCTACAAATCCAGGAAAATGGAGATAACGGAAACCTGAGATAAGCAGGAAACCGCGTCACCAGTGGACAAGGCCCGGGCGCACGAGGGAGGTCCAGGTTCGAATCCGACCGGCGGCAGGCGGTATTCTCCTGGGTCGACAGTTCACCCGGCTGCTTTCGGGTACTACCTGCTCTCCCTTAGGCTGAAGCATAGGCCACTCTGTGCTCCATGGTGCGAGAGGTAGGGGCTTGGTGCACCTCGATAGCACCCGCCACATCGGCCCTGGCGGCCCGATGTGCAGCGATGGAGGGCCTATGGCCGGAGCGGCATCGAAGTTGCCACCACCTTCCCCGGGCCCGTGAAAACAGGATACATCATGACAGGGAGCGTGGGAAGATGGGACAATGCCGTCAGGGATGTCCGATATAGAATTCCCTTTCCTCTACTCAGTGTCGCCGCTTGTGGCATTTGTCCTTGTCTGTGTATGTCCGTCCCAGTCCACTTTTTTTTAACATTTTCATAGAAAAAGCAACTTACAGCATTGAACACGTTTTAAGGTGCAGTAATACTATTTAAGTCAAAAACGTCCGGAGACAGAGAGAAGGGTATTTCGCAAAGAGTATTGAGTGAGGGATGGCCCACTCCAGTCAGTGATCAGCAAGTTTAAATGGACGTGGTTACTAGCGAGGGCACCCACATTGAGCACTTAATCCTATATTTTCATGCAATCGTATTTTAATATGCCGTTTGAGTTTAGTTTCTAGCTTTCGTAGATTTCAAGAAATAAATTGCTATTTTGGGAGCGCCCATTATTTAGCACCCTGTATTTAAGACACTAAGTATAAATTTAGATGCTTCAACATGGCTGCCATCTATCTTGATGTATAGTTCGATCCGATTTTCCGAAAGCTTGAAAACATTTTCCAGTTTTTGCCAGGTGATTTCATGAATTGCATTTGTGATCCTGGTCAAACGTTCATTCTAAGAATATTGCTTTGATGAGTAAAAAGCAATTTTAACATGACCCCATGTCTTGTCTCTAATGGAGACAAGTCCGGAGAACGAGGCGATCAAGCAATCGGTCCTCCTGTACCAAACCACTTGGCTGAAGAAACTTAATTCAGGAACTATCCCACATTTGGACAAATTCCTTGGTCACCTCGTTCACGTGACCAGTTCCACACTGGACTGTTTTATGGGATCATGTTGAGCGTGCCGTTTACTCATCAGAGAAACATTCTTAGAATGAACGTTTGGCCATGATCACAGATGCAATTCACGAAATCACTCTGCAACAAATGGAATATGTTTTTAAGCTTTTGGAAAATAGGATTTAATGATACATCACGGCCACGTAGCGGCATAGAAATGTATACTTAGTGTGGTAAAAACTTTAATAAATCTGTTTCCATATACCATTAACTGTTTGTTTCTATCACTTGCATATCAAATGTTATTAAAGTTTAATGTTGCACGAGGACTTCATAATCGCTCTGCATATACAGAGATCTACAAAACCTGCCACATGCATGATTTTGCTATCTCTTTCAATCTCTTTCAGAAGAAACAAACTGCACTGTGCACAAATATAAATAAAAGACTGATGTTAGCACAAAAAGCTTGCTGAAGCCACGATGCCACCCTCAAACTGTCTTCTACCAGTCATTTTGAATTTATAGACCACATGTCACTTCCCTCGGAATTTACGTCCAAATCAATCCAAAAATAAGAAAAAGCATCCGGGAAAAAATTTGGCATGACATTTCACTTTAATGTTTCGTCACGTCGATGTTTAATCGTTTCGATGTTTTGACATGGAACTGACCATGTAATCGTAACCATAATCATGATCGTGACTGTGACCGTGACCGTAACCGTAACAGAGACATACCATCTTTCCAGTGTAATAGCAAGGTGACTCAGAACTACTATTACTACTACTCACCTCATGTACAAGAAATTGCCAGGATGGCCAGTCCGCACAGACGTAGCCAGTCGCACGAATGATGACGTGGCATCTCCAAATGCTTTCTGGAAACGGGGCGTCAAGACCCCAAGACCCCTTCGTGCATCGTGGACCAAATCTGAAAAATTAATCGAAACTGAAAGCTATCGATGTACGTCTTTTCCTACGTGGACGGACTTCTGCATCATCACATTTTAAAATTTAGTTTCATTATTTTATAAATTTAATGAAAGTATTGAGATATTCGCACCGTGACATTGAATAAACAGGCAAGCTGACTTTAGTCGAATTTCATTCACAACCATTATCCTCCTCTTACGACCTCTGGTTTCCCATGATATTATATCATATGGGTTTTTCCCTTTCTCGGCTGGTCTTTTCGTAACTATTTTCCCTTCTTTCCCCCAAGATAACCCTCAACTAGTGTAACTAAAGCGCGCAGCAGCCAACGAAACTGGCGCCTTGGCACCATTCATGCCACACTTGCTACCATTACTCGTAGCATAACTCGTTGGACCAGCTTACAACCGCCGGTCCAGCCTCTGCAAAGTGAAGACACTGACGAAAGGCATGGATTTCTGGTCTGGACTCGTTTTGGCATCGGTACGTTTCCGCCCCCGTCTAATTCCCGCTCGCGCCGAAAGTTGCCACCGCCGGGCCGAAGGAAGTGAGCTACCTGGATTCATCATTTACGTGGTATTAGGCTGACTATTATATTATTTTATTCCTTAGCTGAAACCAACTAATTGGTGTCTTTCTCTAGACACATTCGTGTCATTCCTTTTTAAATTTTTTTACTCTATCAGGTTATTTTGTAGCTATACATTTTTTAAATATCAGGAATCATGGGACTGCCACCATCAAAATCTAAATCTTAGGCAAATACTCTAACTCTCAAGGTTTTTTCGGATTTTCTTAAGGCTTTTTTTTGGTACCAAAAATAGATTCATCGTAAGCCTGGGGAAAAAAAAAAAACTAAATGAAAATTCTGAAACCTAATACCGATCTCTCAGCTTTCCCCAGACTACATCTAGTATGGCTGCTAGGGTACGTTTGGGGAGATGTTCAGTTAGGAATGACCTTTCCGGAGGAAAAGGCAAAAGGAAGCAGAATCTATTCTTAACGTTTGACGTTATACGAGCAGTGATGCTCAAGTGGTGAACAATTTTATTTCTTACCATTTTAATTCATCCTCTCCGGAAAAAAAAGCAAGGCAAGATTTTCCAGTGGATTTAGATTCCTCCATTATCTCCACTAAATTGAAATGCAGACATTTTCTAGTGAATGGCTGGTGGCCCATCGAAGGCCATTCCATTTTCCAGACCAATGAAATAATAATTTCTCATAGACTTCAGCGAAACGTGAACAAAGCGGTGAAGGATCAGCGTAAATCGCACAGGTTAAGGTAAATTTCCAGACAGCGGTGAGGATTCAACTCACGTTCCCGCGGATTTCCGACGAAAGCGAGAAGCGGAGCCGACTCCCGATTCCAGGGTTCGACTCCGTGGTTTCATCCCGACCGACAGAGATGGCGCAGCTGTCCGAGGACTCATCGAAGGCCACGGATGAATCCAAACTGATGGTAGATGGAGTGGGTTAGAAAGCCGATCCGTCGTTTCCCGGAATCATTTCCCCTTGTCGATCTTTCGGTTCGACACGGGAGTTCGACAGTTGGCGGGGCCTGTTCGTCGCGAGATTCACTCGGAAGGTTGCGCCCGAATCCCACGTGGAATCAGTTTCACCTGTCATGAAGAAAAAAAACTTGCAGTTTATGAAGTTTTGGTGTCAGAAAAAACCATTGGATTTTTATGGGAAATCGTTACGAGTATTAAGTCTGCTGCAGGCGAAGCCATGTGGATAGCCGACGTCATTCGCACGAGGGTATCGCTGGAAGAAATTCATCAGAGCGCTGTCTCGAGCATCGCGGTGGCTCCCAAATCGATCGAGAAAGAGTTTCCACTCGTCTTCGGTCGACGAGTCCCGACGGCCCACGAACGTGGGGCTCTGGCCTCGAGGCTTCGCTGGACCGATGAGAGGCGAAGGGAATCGAGCGATCGACGAGAAGCCGACCTCGAAGATCCCGAGCGTCTCGTCTCCATCCGCGGCGACTTCCATCGTTTTTCGGCGGGTCTCTGCCTGCAAGGAACACGCGGTTGGGGCGGTCGCAATCGAGACGATTGATGTAACTTGATGTAACTAAATTTAAACTAATCTAAACTTGATTGATGTAACTAAACTTGATGTAACTTCCACAGCTCGGATGCAGATCGGAAACGATAACCGAATTCGTTTCGTAGCAACGATCATATGTCTCAGAAATAAATGGAAAATGAATGCGTTGCACTCACCGGCGAAATGGGATCGATCGCCCCGGGTCTAGGCCTACCGTTCTGCCGACGACGCCACACGAACGACTCCCTGTCCTCTAATATGAGACACTCCTATGGAAACTCGGGAGAGCGGGGAAAGAGAAGCTTTGCGTATTTAGCTTATGCCTCACACGCGATTGCATGCCGACTCACAGAAGCCGCAGAGAAGGCCCATCGTGAAAACCCACGACGTCGGAATCGGCGGCCTTGCACGTGCTCTCCGCGCGCTGCCATCTTCACGCACGGATGAGCGAGGGTTGCACGAACGGGGAGAACGTGCCAAACGCGAGGATTCCCGAGTCTGGATCTGGATCCCATTTACAATACGCAATTTTGATGTGATGTGTTCACGAATGCGAAGAGAGGACCGGGCGAAAACAGCCTTAAGAGGGAATTCATTCGTTTATGCACGGAGACGAGATCCAGACCCGTCCGCAAACCATTGCGAATTTGATTTTCGCGACCGGCGTTTCCCGTCTTCGCAAGTTTCATTTGCTCCAATCGAGACCGACGAGCGGCAGCTGGGGGTTTCTCAATTTGTCCAAAATCATGGAATCAAATGTCAATTTTGCGATGGGAAACCAAATGCTCCATTGCGTCTACTGACGTCATGGATGCCATTAAGCAGACGCCAACCAGTCAAATAAAATATCTATCAGCTCGACTCGATCGTTGCACGAAGTCCACACTGAATGTCAAAAAACCGTGGAGTTAAATAATCGATCTGCACGCCAATTACAATTAAGCCAAACAAAAAATATCAAGAGATCGGCTAAGTGGAAATGAAATTGTTAATTTTGCCTGGACGAAATCAGATCCTTCGACCAATTTTACTTAAACGAATGCCAGTAAACATGTTCTCGCATTTCGGCTCGAAACTCTCTGAAATCGAGCGCGTCCACATTTGGCATCGATCGGTTGAAATGCACGGAAAGACACCAATGACGTTAGTGGATGCGATCCCGCTCGTCTCTCTTGGGGTCTTGGCACAATCCGTTCCAATGCAATTCTAGCCGTCAAAACAGGTATCATCATCTTGCGGTCGTAGATATCGCATTACTTCAAAAACAAAATTTTGGCGCTAAATGTGGCGAAACTTCCCATTTAACCGGAGATTCCTATTCCAGTGAGGTTCGCTTTTTGTCTTTTGAATGCGTGAAGTACGTTCGGTGACAACAGCCAACCATCGTGTTTGGTAGCTGGCCCAGTCACCAATTATTAAGCCGTCAAATTTCAGAGCCGTCAAATAAATGTTTATTTAAAAAAGTATACAAGTACGGAAATGAGCTCCAACACAGCCACGCTTAACCCAACTGACGAAGCCTGAACTCGTGGACGCAAGAGCGTGATTTGAGGGCAATTTCAGCCGGGGTCGGATTCCAGTGTTCGTGCAGGAGGCGGGACGAGAGATAATGCGTCGAAGTGATGAGGACAAAAATTCTCAGGCGGAAATGTCCAGACCGATCGAAATGATCATTTCCCGAATGCTGTTGAGTGCCTCGACCGTGCACCCTGCTGTCTCATTCACCGTTGATTTGCCTGCCGTCGAGAGGCGAGTTGGAGTGGCACGATGGCGCCAAGGTGGAATGGCTACGGAAGGCAGACCCGATGAAGCCTGGATATTCAGCCTTCAGAGGATCGTCTCAGGACTTCCACGAACCTTCCTGACGGTCCTTAGAAAGCCACCCTTCCTTCTCGCCACCACTCGAGGTCGGTCGTTCGACGTACGAAAACCTCACTTTTCGAAGGAATACTGGTTCTTCAAAGGTTGGACATCGGAACATTCATCGATGAGTGAGACGAGCCGACTCGGCGAACACCGCGTGAATATCATGTGAATCTGACAAAATACCCATTAAATGGAATGTTGGGAAACGAAGCCTGTTCGTTGAACTTACAAGAAAAAAGGCGTGGCATCGATCGTGGCCCATCTTAAGTTAGTCCAACGTAGATATATCACTTTCATGTCCGTACTCCACATATCCCCGATCGATCGTCTGTGGACTACCTAAATAAGGACTACCCCATTTTCAACAGTATTTGGTCGGTCCGATCGACTAAATCGACCAGAACCATCTAAAGGCACGCATTCATAGAGGGCATGAAGGCAACGGTCACAGGAGAACCTGAACCGTCCAGTGTCTTCAGAAATTCTTTAAAAACTTGAAAATAACCATAAACCTAAATCCATTTTTTTAATCCTGCATTCTTAAATTGAATTCTTGGAAAGTCACAACTCTTCTCCCATATGGCGATACCAAAGCCCAATTATCCTGCGGAAAGCGTACTCCTAAAAATCGATTTCCCGACGAAATTCCATGGGGAACGGGGTCTGCGAGGTCACCACTCTTTATTGCAGTGTGGTTCTCTACAAAACCTATGAAGTGTTCCACAAACTTGAAAGAGACGGTCGATCTGGTGGCATCCCATTGGAGAGGTGGGGAAGCCACTGGTCCAAGCGCAACACTTTCTCAAGCGCACATTTTCGGACCGAAATCTTATTTGTGCATATTCAAGGAACCACTTTTACGTCAAATTTTGTCGAACATCACTTTTTTTCGACGGCAGTAACTACTGAAAAGTCAATGTTGGCAACGGTTCTAGCTAAATCGACGAAACGAAGCTCGTATTTCCCCTGTCTCAATACGAGATCAATGATCAAGCCACATTTTCTTGCTCTACTCCTGTAGAGCAAGAAAACTTTGACCTCATCCACCGATGAGGTCAAAACCAATCCAGCTTTCAGAAGTCACAAAAGTTTTAAAAAAAATTCATTAATGTGAGGGGTTTAGACATAGTTCAAGAAACTTAATCCAGTAATAAAAAGTGAGAAAGCAAATTTTAATATAAGCAAATCCTCCGAGCATAATGGAGAACTAGGTGGTTCCTCCGCTAAAATAGCCATGCGCGATACCCGCGTGCCCTCCTCTTTTACCTCACCTCTCCAACCTCCACGACGGTTCAAATTATCTCTGAAGACTCCCAACTGGACAAGGCGTTAACAAGCAAATGCCATCTACAGGGTGGTCCGCTTAAATAGGGAATTCAGGGAATTTGGGATGTCTCGTTCCAGTACTCATCAATGAAGCACGGGTTCAACATGATTTTTTACCCCTAGATTCAACTGTTCATTAGCGACAATGA
>CAJPEV010003394.1:0-29762 GCA_905338385.1 Darwinula stevensoni | reverse complement strand
ATCTCCGCGCTACTGCCATATTTTACATAGCCTTGAAAAGCAAATTTCGTGAAAAACATTTGTCATTCATCATTGAAATTAATTAAAATTTTCAAAAAAAGTAGTAGTATTCATTCTCTATTTTTCTTTGTCACGCCTTAATTGAGAAGTTCTCTGAGAAAAAGGCGCATGTGCAAAATATGCAATTCGAGATTGACGGCAAAAACTTACTATAGCTAGGACATAGGATAATATGCAGCCGTTCAAAACTCAGTTTTCAGTTAAATAGTTCTTTCACGTATTGAACTTGGAATTTTAACTAATTTCTTTTTCTCACATTGCAGGGATGCATGCATAAAGCGTATATGACTTTCTCTATATTTCTCTTTAAGCGTTTATACACCTTTTCTCCATATCCGCGCTGTTGAAACTTTTTCCAGCAGAAGTTACACCACTTCTCTCTAATTAAAATGCATGATTTTCCAGTAAATACATCTACTAATTTAAAATCAACGCTTCGTTAAAGAATGGCTATACAAACTTGAATATTCAGGGCCTTCTCAATCACACATTTTCCAATTAATGATCCGTTATCAATTTATTCATCATCGGAATATAAAAAGGAGGTTGCCAGCTGTCTATGGGACCGTTGCCCCTCGCGTTACAAACCAAAACAGGTATCGATAGATCTTGTTGAGTAGATCAAAGTTGTCAATGGGCATAGATCTGTCAGACAGTGCAATCATTGAGTTATAGGGTCATCCATGTTCAAAATCAGTATATCCAGCTTTCTAACCCACGCTGCATGGATGCTAAAGCGCTCAGTCGGTTTGTCAGCATTCGTGCATACCTCAACAAAAAGAAAATGTAAAAATACGGAAGAGCCTGGACTCTGGATTAACGTAAAGTTTAAGAAAATTAATTAATGTAAGTCAAAAACGTCAATCTACCATACGACGAAACCAGATGGGTTTTCGTTTGATTGCCACCAGGAGTGCATGGCACCTAGCGACCTGCTAGGTCTGCGTCGGGTCCTGATAACTGCTAGGTATCAGGACCCGACTCCCTAGTAGCACATACCATTAAAACAACATTTTTATTTGTACATTTGTAAGCGTCGCAAAAGAATTAGAGCGACCGAAGTTTTGAACTTTGATGACCTATAGCTCAATGATCGCACTCTCTGAAAGATGTATGCCCATTGACAACTTTCATCCACTCATGACGATCTATCGATCGACTCCTGTGATGGTTTGTAACGCGGGGCCGGTTTTTGGCATCCTCCTTTATCATGGATATCAACAACGTCTCGCACCCTACCAAAAACTTTGGTGACTCATTCTTCCACTTCCCCTTCCCTCGGCCTTGTGTCTTCCTCATTCTCACTTTAGTTCGAAAGAATGAAACTATTCCGCCAAAATCGTTCGGCGATGCAGGTACTATTGGGATATCCATGGAGGCAGCCGTATTGAAATTGTCAGGCAGTTGGCTTACCATACAGTGGAAACATAGAAAAAGGTGTTTCTCCTTTGCTGAATAAGCATATTAACTACATACTGACCACCATTTCCTATGACAAGGCACCTAAAGTAGCGCGTAGACACGGATATGGAAAAAGGGCATTCCTTTATTCAGAAAACATCTCAATTAGTAGAAATGCAGCACATGAAAAAGGCCATGGCCTTTGTTAGTTCACCTCGTACTGGGTGACCCACTTGTTCCATGGTCCCATAGTATTCAAATGAGAGTCAAAGTTCGAATTGCAAAGCGATATATAAGACACAATATCCATCATTAAAGGCCGCGCAATTTGCCTATGTGCCTATTTCCTACGGATTATGTCCTTTGGCATTCCTTTACAAAAAAATTTTACCGTTCCCCTTTCATTTACAGCTCTTTTACCTATGTTCTACAGCTTTTACCTACATTTTATCCCAGTTTTACCTCAGTGTTTCACCTCAACCCCAATTTACCTCTCTTTCACCTGTCATTTACCTTTTATTACCTACAGAATATCCCTTACCCCAGACTTATCTCTTATTTCAAGAATACTGAAACACCCCTCCCCTCCTACTTTTCCCATCCGTGCTTCACTTATAGACGGAAAGGCTGACAGAGAGGCAGACAAACGTCGGGTATAATTATAGAGATGAGAGTATATGAAAAATCGAAAGCCTATATGTATCAATAGAGAAGCCCTCGCCATCTCTGGCTAATGCAGGGAATGAGACGTTTATCCTACACTTTCGAGCCATTTTGTGGGACTCGAAATCTTGTGCAATTGCGTCACGGATAGTGCAATGCTGGCGAGAGAGAGAGAGGGAAGATGCGAATTAGCGAAACGTGAATTTCCATGAATATCCGAACGATCGTATCGGAAAATGTGACGTTTCTTCTTCATCTTAAATTAGTTACATCAATGAAAACTAGACATCTAGTAGCAAAATAATTTTTGCGAGCACAAATAACTCACCTATAAGGGGAAATCTCTTCCCTCCTACTCGACACTAACGAGATGATAGCATCACGGGGAATGGATCTAAAGATGAAGTCGACGTGATCTCGTGTTCTGGCTTCTATGGTTAGACGATCCTACGACGCAGTCCCACGATCCTCCGTTCGAGCTTTGCGCGACGCATCGAGGTCGTATGGTGTTTATCACTCGCTCGAGATTCAAGATTGGGAAGATCACGAGTCGTTGCTTTTAGCTGTGTGTATGGAAGCCTCCGAATATTCTGCTCATGGGATAAATTTTCTCAGCCATTTAATTTCCATCATTTTTGTCTAGGAAGTAAAAATTTGCAACACTGTTATCATGGGGAACCAATTCTCTCGCACAGTGAAGAAAAATATGTCCTTGACTCAGAGGACCAGACCAATAGTTATAGTTTAAAAGACTGCTATTTGAAGTAATTGAACTCTGTGCCAGCCTTCGGAAAAATTCATCAAGTTCGAACCACATTTTAAAGCGGTGGAGTGGCAATCACACCTCATTGGACCCTCTATGTGATGAATATGCACTCAATAGCCCCCAGAGCTGCATCTCCGGCGGGAATATCGTCGACCACCGCGATGCCGTGCTCACAGTGCGTCTCATTCTCGCGGAATGGAAACGGAGAGAGTCCATCGGCCCTTGACGATTCATTGTACCTACTACTCATGTTCTTCTGCGATCGCTGTTTGCACAAATCCAGTCAATTAGCTATTGATAGGCGACCTCCCGTTATGGCGCCACCCTCGCAAGGCTCCACCAGCCAACTCAAACACTTGTACAAGCATGTTATTTTTTCCACACTAATCCTCGGTTTTGCGGTTTTGCGCCAATTAGCATACGTTCCGTCGCTCTCCTCTGGTACAAAGTACAGGTAAATATTAGTTGCCAGTGTGAGTGGTGACTCGTTAGGTGAAATGGATACAATAGAGAGTTGAAGGGACAAATATCACCCTCTCCTTCGTTTAGTCTATTCGACCCTCGTACAACACCAAAATCGACCAACAATGTTTTCATGTAGAGGATTCATTGTAAATATATTCAGGAAGGAAATGGATTTTGCCGAAACCGCACTCGGCGAATACGGTGCTTTCTCGGAATTCCATTTCCTCATTCTTGGAACGAAAAAGTCTAACTTCAAAATACCACGACAGAGGAAGAAAGCAAAGTGCATGCAAGGAATGGAGGGAAAGTGCAAAAGGAAAGCCTTTTCGAGGTACCCGAACATGAACATTTCCACTTTGTTTATTCTACCTGGGTCGGCTGCAATGCCAAATACCAGAGGAAAAACGAATGGAAAGATACGACTGAATGCGAGGCTCGATCCATGGCAAGCATGGGTTGGACGAGATTTTTGGTGCAATTTATAATTCATTTTGAACTCCCGTGAGATGAATGCAATCGTTACGTTTCGAAAGAATTTTTATTTCTATTCCAGGAAATTCATGTGAGAGAGTGCACCTGATCTTCGATGCGTCTCGGCTCCCAATTGATTGTGGGACAACGAACGCATGTATGTATTTTTAAATGGGTTAATTTGCTTAAGAAAACTTGTCTGAATGAGCGTCCAGAGCCTCGTTTCTCAACTCAGGCTCAGATCACGATTCATGAATTAGCTTGCGTTATCCTCTGATAAACCACACGAGGAGTGGAGAAACAAAAAGAGGAAAAAGGAGAAGGAGGAAAAAGCAGGAGGGAACTCGTCTTGTTCTATTGCGGCCTCTGTAATGAAACGAATAAAAAAATGATTAGCTCTGCGTTTCCGCAGAGGTCAAAAAGTAAACCGGTGTGAAGCCATTTTTGTAGTATTTCGTTTTGAATTATGTAGTTTTTCCAGTCGTCAGATCCCTGACGTGTAGACACGATTTCTGGTATTTTGTGTTTTGTCACCAGCAGAGAAAAATAAAAGTGAAATTGGTCACTTCAACGGTTCTGAGTAAACTGAAACGTTGCCGCTCAGGACAGTCACCAGAAATTTCATTCACGTTTCATCAAATCATCGAATATGACCGGATGAAAAAGAAATGAATATAAAAGTAAAAAGTGCGACGATAAAGCTGCAGAGGAGGGTCGAGAGGTTTGTGTAGTTTGTTGGCTAATGTTCCACGTTTTAAGTGCCTCGCCTTTCTATCTATCTATCTATACTAGCGAGTTTGTTTGCCCTTCGGGCAAACAAACTCGCTGTGGTCGCGCCTTCGGCGCTCCATTACCTTGGAAAGTGATTTCTTCATGTTACGCCCCAAAGAAATATGCCCCCAAAAATATTTTGGAAATTTGACATTTGACATTTGAGCTGAGTGCTTCACCAGTCACGTTCTTGCCATGTTACAGCTTTCCATGGGTCTCCGTTTGATTGAAGCACTAAGAGAACTATTTGAAAATATGTTCCCCGAAAAGGTGTGCCCCTATGGCGTGCATCACCAAAGTGGAATATTTCCTGAACTCAGCATGTGAATAGCTACTTATAACAGTCAGTCAGCTACTCAAAATCATCTACATATAATATGAAATTAGAATTGTTTCTTTACTCAGCTATTCATCATGTACTTCTTTGCCAATTTAAAACTTTCTAGCAACCTCCGTTTTGCTGGATCAGAAAATTCAGGAAAATTTGCAAAATATTGTAGGCGGCTCCGACGTGATTTAACGTTAATGACTATCACGAAGAGATCGCCAGCGTGTTCGAGGTTTGAGTTGGCTGGTGGAGCCTTGCGAGGGTGGCGCCATAACGGGAGGTCTGTAGGTATTTCCGAAGGACGGTACACTTGACCCACTTGTCTCCATGTCACAGAACACTAGGGTAGGTGCATCTCCGATGAGACTCCCGTCGGGATCCACATGGTAGGTTCCAGACCGCGTGACTCCCTTGCCCGACTCACTCACTTGACATCCCCGACTCGACTCGACCCGACTCGACTCGACTACCCGCGCGTCTCTCCCGTGCGACCCTTTTATTCCGTTATGCCGGACATGCGCATTATCTTTTACTGAGATTTCATCGTCTTCATTAAAGTACGTCCTACAATATGTGCGCTCATGCGTTTTAACCGAAAATTACCATTTTTACCGAAATCAAACCTGTGAACTACATGCCCACAAAGTTTCAATATTATACGTTTGCCTTTTTCGCTGGTGAAAAATCATGGTTGGAAAAGCCGACCCACCCAAAAGCAATGCCCGGAGGGGATGCACCATGATAGCTGAATACTCCCTCAACTCAATAATATCGCGTCACCTACACGTGTGCCAAGTTTCACCTTTCCATTTCTGTCCAATTCGCCAGGACAATTTTTTATTATAAACATTGCCCCTCGAGAAAATTTCACGCCGGGGATGTATCAAGATTTAACATTTTTCTTTAACTCCTTATCTTGGTGGTCACATTTATGCAAAGTTCCAGCTTTCCATGTCCATCGGTTTAACTAATACAAAAGAATTATGTAAAAACATCTCCCTTTGAAATTCATGCCCCCAGGGCATTTCATTCCAAAGTCTGAATTTTTCTGCACGCAGCATCCCACAAAATCTCGATGACATCCTTATCCATCAAAAAATATATATTAAAAAACTTCTCCCCCCAAAATGTGTACCCCCAAGGCATGTACCTCCAATGTCGGATTTTTTTTAACGCTGCAACCCAAAAGGTTCATGTGTACCAAGTTTCAGATGTCTAACCATTCTGGAACATGGTTAGAATTAGCGTCAGTCAGTCAGTCAGTCACGATCGTCTATATATATTAGATATTAATCTATCGAAATATATCAGGAAGAAAGGTTGTCTTTTTGTTCCTTTATGCATTCGAGCCCCGCAGGAGGGAGTGCAAGCAAACTTTGCATGGCCTCCTATTTCATCCAGGGGAAGGTCGAGGGCTAAGTTTCCATCCAAAATGTTCACTCCCGGGGTACTTTTACGGGGTACTAAAGTGTCTGGGATGGCATCAACAGAAACGACTGATTCCTGGATTCGGTGGTGTAGTGGTACCACAAAGGGGGCGGCGATCAGGAGGCCCGGGTTCGATTCCCGGCCGTCCCCTGCCTCTTTTTCGTCCTCTCATGCCATCCAACTCTCTCCACCCGGCCACCTGCATTACAGTACCCTGGATCCCTCATTACTGGATCACTACAGGAGGTAGCAAGCGATAGTCTTTTGATCAAGTTTTCATCGAAAATGCTTGAAAACGATAAAAAAAAATTACCAAGTTTTTCATGAGCAAATTAACTTTGAAATTATTCAAAGCGTTCATTATTTTCAAAAAGCGAATCAAAGCGAATTTTCACAGCGATTAAAACGCTATGAAATTTATGAAGTCAAAAACCTCCAAAAAAATTAATTTAAAAAAGGGAAAGGAGTCCGAGCGCATTTTACGACACCGAAGATCGGAAACTTACTAGAAACCATCAGGCTGACGTTCCTCAATGTGTCATGCATGACATATTGAAATATTGAAATTCTCCTGGCAACGCCTGGTGCTTCAGCTAGTATCAATTAGAGATCGACCGATATATCGGCTGCCGATGTATATCAGTCGATCTCTTAAATAAATTACGTGATGATAAATTATAAGAACGGCCTTCATGGATTCGGAGTGTTTCTCTTGCACAACGAGTTTGGTTCCGAAACCAAATTTCAAGGATATATCTCCACTTCTTGGTGCCGTGAATTCTTTTTTAGTGATCAGATGCCAGCGGGTGAGCATAAGCCCCGAGGAAAACTAAACATTTTAAATGATTCAGTAGGCGAGCATTAGAAATATCGTGGTCGAACAGGGAGTCTTAAGGACATGTTTAGGCCTACGCACACGCTACGTTTTAGCCTACGTTTTAGACCCTGGATAAATGGGAGGATTAACGTAAGGCTCCAGGCCAAAACTGATAAACTAGGGCTGTTCCTTTAATTCGCGGACAGGGTCGGACAAGGGCAGGAGTCTGCGAATTAAATAAACAGCCCTAGTTTATCAGTTTTGGCCTGGAGAATTACGTTAATCCTCCCATTTATCCAGGGTCTAAAACGTACTTGTACTTTCGGACGATCAAACCTAACCTTCAGGGCGAATGTCTATCGTTTTAGCCGTTGACGTTCCCGTAGCCGTGAATACGCCTAACTTCTATGTACGCGAATGGGAACGGAAGCAGAGCGAAAGACTTGCAGTTCTTCGCCTCTCCGTGATGCCGTGTTGGCCAGAACACCCATACGAGAGATAGACCGATATATCGGTCGATCTAAAAAATGCACAAGGACCGAGGAGGCTCAGGCATATAAACAATCTCGAATGAAAAGCTTGAGCCGTGATGGATGTTTGCTCATTAGGTCCCTCATCTATGAAAAGAGCATGAAAAAAAGAACCGCGTCTGCCCGTTCGTGCTGTAGCGCTCTCCTCATGTATACAAGATCATCATATGTTACGAGACCCGGGTCAATCGATATGACCCCGAGACGAAACAGTAAACATCGACATGGGTTTCAAAAGGGCAACCGCACTGCACAGTGTCAGGTACGGATTCAAGGACATATTTGCATTTTTTCACTGAAATCGACTTGGCGAAGGCAGTGCCACTGGAAAATATAATATCTGCGACTGCCGAGATTGCCTGCCGGAAGTGATGAAGACCCAAAATGAGAGTTGGAAGAAGTGCAACCTGAAGGGGGCGACGTTGCATGACGACAACACCTCAGCCCGCAAGGCGAAGGGGACGGCATCTGAATTGCAAAGGTGCAAAATGAAATAGCGGACGCATCCGCCATATCCACCGGATCTCACACCTTGTGGCTTTCGGATGTTCAACGAAATGTAGTGAGAGCTGCGCGTGAATGAGTTTCATGCGGAGGGGCAGCTAAGTGTATATCGTGGAGGATAACATGAAGATAAACGAAGGAGATCTTGGAGTCTACTAAAACAAAGTGTTGCAGGAAGTGATTTGATTAATGGTTCGCAAGAGTGAAAAAGTCTGAATATCAATCTGTCTTCAATTATATTGAGAAGTCATGAGCGAATGATGGTTTTTGAGCAGGAAGCACTTTGGCTTGTCATACGTTCAAGAAGCGGAATCGATTATCTTTTGGGGGAAACTCGTAGATCCAGCTCCGTGGAGAGACGAGTCGGGCTCTACCGGGTTGGCAGAGGATGGAGCCTTGCCCCTGCAAGTCAGGGCGCCCAGAGTGTAATTCGCCCTTTGGTCATCGAACTTCAATCCTCCAAAGTGCAGCTCTGTTATAGGCAGTGCTGTTCCATTCATGATCGCTCCCACGTCCGATTCCCATTGTGGGGCTTTTGCATCGCAGTTACAAGGGTGAGGAGGGCCAATGCAATCGTTGGAGATGCCACACCTGCATACATGTTCTCCTGCGTTCGATCCGTCCCAGTAGTACTGAGGATCGCCGTGGCGGTCCACCCACCATCCGTACTGCCTGAGTCCAGTAGTCAGTGCCGCCATGAAGCAGTCGTACTGAAATGAGACAAGACAGGTAATAGATGCTTAGTATATTCTTTTCTGCAGTCAACTTTCATTTTGTTTATTATATAGAAGTGTAAATAAGCAAATATTCTGGATTATTGGTTGATGATTACTCCTGGCTCACCATAAACGATTGAAGAATTTAAAGGCAACTTCGACTCACTCTGATTTGCTGCTCACAGGACTCCGATTGCTCTATCAATGCTACCATTTGTTTCATGGACGAACCATAACTTATGTTGCGTCTGTAGCAACCAGGATCACCACAAGGATCTATCTCAGTGTTTCCCATCGAATCATGGAGGACGATGGTGGATACTGGAGCTACATGATAACATAGTTGGGAAGAATCGGGTGTGAGTAATGAAAAATAAATGAAATGTAGGTATTTCCGAAGGACGGTACACTTGACCCACTTGTCTCCATGTCACAGAACACTAGGGTAGGTGCATCTCCGATGAGACTCCCGTCGGGATCCACATGGTAGGTTCCAGACCGCGTGACTCCCAGGTCTGCTAGCGCCTGACACGTTCGGGGAGCTACCATTCGAATACCATGCGTCGAACAAGCCTGATTCTAAACGAGGGGTTATTTAAAGAATTTTTTTTTCGATCGAGTGGCATATAAACTGCAGTTTCAGTATCCACAAGATGCCGTATCGCTAGGCCTTGAATTCGTGTCCTGATGAACTTGGATTGCAACCGCCGACTGAGTATTTCGGCCGAAGACGTACTTCTGAAATAATGTTAATACTATGACACCCAAGGCTGCGGATTGCCGTTGCTTTCTATCAGCCGACTTGTCACGTGGCAGTCAACGGGTTACGGATCGAATGACTATCCTGCGAGGAGCAGCGCATCATAGCGGAATTCCTTCCTGCTGAAAACCCTTCAACCGGAAAGGCCAAGAGAAGAGAAATCCGCCAGGATGGAGGACATTGGGTCGACTTAAAGCGCCATTAAGATGTTTCCTAGGTCCTTGTGCTCCAATCGAACGCGTTTCGGCGTCAAGCTTGGTGGTCCTTTAGCACGGATGCTGCTGGAAGCCTTGTGCGTCGTGGAGCCTCCTGCTGGTAGGAATTTCAATATCGGGCGGTGCTCACTGCTGAACGATCCCAAGATTGTAAATCCTACCTTTTAACTTCGACTGTGCGTAGTGAACTGCAAAGGCCGTGGCGTTAGTGAAAGTGCAGTGAACCAGCCATTCCTGGAGGTATTGAAATTGCAGTTCGAGTATGGAATATCCACTATCCAATTCCTATGCCACTTGATCGAAAAGAATCATTTTTCTTATGCTCATTGAATGCGGTCTTTCTTAATGCGTTTGTGAACTCACTTATTTGCTGGTTAACAGCCTCAAGATATTGGAGTCTCCCTTCCGTGGAATTCAGTTCAAGTTTAATTTCGTCCCTATCACGAATATTTTCCAGCAGGCTAGACTTGAGGTTCTCGTTATCTAACTTGAGGTTTTCCTTCTCGTGCCACAGGTGTTCGCAATCATTTTTTAATTGCGCAATGAGCTTGGCGTGCTCCTCGGTTTTTCTCAGCAGACCTGACACCAAATCCTCCAATTTGTTCCATTGTCTTCCTTTCTCTCTCTGTCCAGATTTGATGGCGAGTATCTGGAAAATACATGGGAAAATACATGTTTCTTAGGAATTGTCACACATCGAAACCTACATACATTTTCTCTTGCTGTCGAAAAGGGATGTGAACAATCATGCAAAAGCGCATTTTTTCTTTCCCATTCTCGTTGAATTCGTCTGAGTGGCTCGGTAGGCAACGAGCAGGAGAATTTTTTTCAACACCAGACTTGGCGCCGCAATTCCTTACTTTAGGAAGTCCTGTCCTTTGTAATGACGTAATTTTTTAAAATCAAGATACATGAAGAAGTCTCAACTTTGTAAGTAATTTGCTAGCCTGATATTCCTGAAAAGGATTAAGGAAGTTCAAATGAAAGAAAAAATGAAAATTGCTTGCTGACGTGCCTTTAACTTAAACAAATGCTTTTCAATGCGTTTCTTCCTATCAGAACAACAAGGTTGTACTTACGTTTCCAGGCCCATGAAAGAACAAAGCAAGGAACAACAGGCGTAAAATTCCCCCCATATTGATGCAGTGCCTCGTGGACGTGTTTCTTCAAGCCTGGAATGATGATTTTACCTTTAGAATATTAATGGAGAGATAATTAATGGATTGGAATCGAATGAATCACTGCAATGGGATAATGGAAGATTGCATCTCGCGATCGTCGGAATGTCTGTCAAAGCGGATTGGTCCGACTGACATGCCAAGTCATTTTTATTTTGTATGTTACCATAACTTTTGGCATCATCTGTCAGAGAGATTTGCGAGGAATAGCAGGTATGTGCCTGTTCCTGGCATGCATGGAAGGTGAGCCGAGTGAACCAGCAAATTTCCATTGACGCTCCGCTGCGGACGCCAGAGTCGAAATGATCGGAATGTCGGTGATGAAGGGGGAAGAAGCAGAATGGAGCAGGTTTTCTCCAAGACGGGAGGGAAGCGAAGGTCGGAAGACCTTCCACTACTCTCTATGCCAGTAGGGTAGCGGTTCTAAACCTTTTACTGTCAAAAGCTACACTTTTTGGACAAATAAATAATGGCGGCACACTCTTGAACCCCATAATAAATAAATGACATGAGTAGCATGCAAAAAACCTAGGAAATTTGACCAAGAGTTTAATCATGAGATGCCAGAGTGACTCATTGAAATATATATTTTATATTCTCAATTCTATTTTCATTTCGCATTATTGCAAGACTCATGCTAAATAGTGAAAGGTAAACAATATTGCTCCAACTTCTCGAATTACTGAAAAAAAAGCCACTACACCCACCCCAGTGAAGGAACTCCTACAACTGTTGTAGCACGTAATGCAACAAAAATAACTGTCAACCACAGACGGTGCATGAAGAGCCATGTTATGTTTTTAGCGAATAATTACGTTCCATTCCTATGGCTCCATGAAACGATGTCTACTGGTATACCATGAGGGTGATTAGTAAAGACGAAATACCAGATTGGTGCAGAACGTGCCACATGTCTCTCACTCGGCAGGGAATAACTGAAATATTAATGAAAAATTTTTAAATCCATCATTTGGTGGAGATGATAGCTCCCCAAAAAGAATTATTCCAGATTTCATGCCACCATGATATGGTTGAGGTTCACAAGTTGAGAACTGCTACTCTAAGGCTATCCTATGTGTAAATTCCATTTCACAATTAACTTGTTACTTCATAACAATTTCCGAAAAGCAAATCAACGATGTCTATTCTTTTGTCGAAGAGTAGCTAATAAAGGTAATTCTTGCATCCTGTATCACTCACTTCAATTGACTTGAGATTTTTATAGGAAGGACTCAAACGTACGAGCCCTTTGTCGATGAGAATCTTCAAGCGTGTATTGTTGGTATGGCACTGTTTGAGGAAATCCCATTGCCACATCTTTTACTTTAGGTGAAACCTGCCGGCCACTTACTGTGACCAGCAAAACTGGTCAATGTTATTGAGGACTGTCCTCATGGGCCAATACTTTCGTGAATATCATAGCTATGAAAGCTGTTTTTTGCCGGAAGGTTGCCCAACTTGTTATCTTCCACGATCTGTTTACCTAGTCTAAAAAAGGCGTGTATTCTTGACGTACTTGGCTCTCAAAGGTGGGTGTGTCATTGGACCAGTTTTGCGACTTTTGTTAAACCCGACCAATAAGCATTTTTTAACAACGACTCACATCCTCAATATGCACACAATCTTTACAGAAGTTGGTATTCGCATCTCTTCGCTTATTAGCGACTCTTCCCTGCGTTTTCCACAATTCTTTTTCGTCATGAAGCCCATTTCTGAAGGAACTCGAAACAGCATCGTTTCTTTGTTGAACAAAGGCTTCTCTTCGCGTAAAATCGCAGCACAGCTGGGCGTCGGACCTACTACAGTGAAGAGTGTCTGCAACGATCAAGTCCGATGTGCCGAAGAGCCGGGGTGGACGACCAGCCAAACTCACAGCGGCCGACAAGCGTAGACTGGTCCGCGTTGTCACATCAGGAAAGGCCGACACTGCCGTCCAATTGGCACAAGAGCTGAGGGACACTACCGAAGTGAAGGTCAGTGCTGACACCGTGCGTCGTGCCCTGAAAGAAGCCGGTCTGCAGGCAGCATCCAAGAAAAAGAAGGCCCTACTTTTACCTCGACACATTCGCCAGCGCCTCGACTTTGCATTGCAATACCAGCATTGGACCGTAGAAGATTGGAAGCGCGTTGTTTTGGTCGGACGAGACCAAGATTAACCGTCTTGGGTCCGATGGGCGCAAGTGGGCGTGGAAAAGGTGAAAAAGTGTCATAACAACGCAGCATGTTCGAGGTACAGTCAAGTTTGGAGGAGGAAGTCTGATGATTTGGGGGTGTATGATGGCCCAAGGAGTCGGTTACGCGCGCCGCATTGATGGTCGCATGGACGCGGAGCTCTATACTCGCATCCTCGAGGACGAAATCCTCAAAACCATCGAACACTACAAGCTTCAAGCTAACAACATCATCTTCCAGCAAGACAACGATCCGAAACACACGTCCCGTGCTGCCCGCTCGTGGTTTCAGAACAACGGAATCAAGGTGTTGGAGTGGCCTGCACAGTCCCCAGATCTCAATCCCATCGAACATTTGTGTTCTTCCAGCAAGACAACGATCCGAAACACACGTCCCGTGCTGCCCGCTCGTGGTTTCAGAACAACGGAATCAAGGTGTTGGAGTGGCCTGCACAGTCCCCAGATCTCAATCCCATCGAACATTTGTGGAGTCATTTGAAGAGACGGCTGTCAGAGTATGATACTGACCCAAGTGGTATGCTGTAGTTGTGGGAGCGAGTGGAAACCATATGGAACGAAATTTCCCCAAAAGTGTGCATGGATTTGATTGAGAGTATGCCTAGGCGTGTTGCCGCAGTGGTGAAAGCCAAAGGCGGATACACCAAATATTGAATAAAGTCTCATGTCCTTCTTGCTGAGAAAGAGTCGCAAAACTGGTCCAATGACACACCCACCTTTGAGAGCCAATTACGTCAAGAATACACGCCTGTTTCAGACGAGGTAAACAGATCTTGGAAGATAAGAGGTAGGGCAACCTTCCGTCAAAAAACAGCTATCATAGCTGTGATATTCACGAAAGTATTGACCCATGAGGACAGTCGTCAATAACATTGGACCAGTTTTGCTGGTCACAGTACGTTAAAGCTAGATCTAGAAGCACTTCTCAACACGGTAGTGGAATTAACTTATTGAATTACCGATAATGTAATTTCAACTGCGAAAGCAACTCACCTAAGAATGTGGCATTCTGGTAAAACGAGAATCTCCTTGACTGGACTGAATATATAAAGACGTTGAGGTGTAATGCCCCTCGCCTGCAAGGAGTACCATATGATAATTAAAAACAGATGGGTGTGGCTTACGATTCTTTTTTCCGAGATCGTAACCGTATTAATGCAAATAAAGTTGCTAAACCTTTCGTGGGTAATTTTAAACTCATACATGTACTATCGACCAATCGACTTCAGACAACGCAGGACATAGTGTCAGTTGGTCTTCATAATTATGTTCGATGCAGTTTCAACATGTTCACATATCGTATGAGCTCGCTTCCTCAAAAATTATTAGGAGAATTCCAGATAGATTAGTTCAACCATTACTCACAAACCAACCTTATATTATACCTGTATAATATCAGATATAATAATGATACTTTTCTGAGAAAAAAAATTGATCATCTAATAAAAAAGTTGTTCCACTAGTAGATAAGCCATGCAAAATAAACCAAAACTATCGACAACTAGGAGATACTGTACATGTGAATGCTCAGATGTGGAGCTTTTCTTCTTTCGAATCCTCGGAACTCATTTCCAACTCTGCTGAGTTCCTGCTATATTGTATTTACAGGAAGGCGAATTTCGACGTGAACTCAGCTGGAAACTTTTGGAGAGACTCAAGGATCCTCTGCTGATCGAAGACCTGTGGATGAAGGTGAGACGACGCACTTCATCTTGCCATGTAACAGTAAAGACAGGAACTGTCTAAATGAGGACTCTTCGCAGGAATCCTTTCAACTGAAGGAGCTGCTTAGAACCAAAGGAGCTGGGATGACCGGCGCTGGCTACGTCCGCTTGGGGACTCCAATCTTCTACGACGTATAGAGTCTCTTTCCCTCTTTCTAGCTAATAGATATGGATTCGTAAATTCAGGCTGTTGAGACACTGATTTCCTAGTCCATCCATCTAAATTTTCTTTCATTACAGATATTTCGCAATGTGGTGACGTACACCATCATATTTCTGCAATTCAATTCCGGAGAACGCAACAAGTAATTTCACTTTATGTGCACATAGATACATATGCTATTGGGAATGAATTCATCAAGTGTGGATTGAGTGTGCGTGAGTCCACGTCTCGATGATGGACCTCAGTGATTCGAGCCATCCTTGGTCGTACCATGAAGCACAGGCTTCTATTTTACGACCAAGACCTGTCAACACGTCATCATCCGCAGGGTGAATGGCATGCAAGACCGCCGAAAAATGAGGAAAATCTGATATCGGATGAAGGGAGACAGGCTAAGGCAACTGGATGCATCAACTACAATAGTTCTTCTTCTTCAGTGACAGATTTATTAGGTAGTGCTAGTGAGTGATTTCCCAACTCTGGTAAAACCAGAATACTTGCCTTTAAACTAAATTATTATTTATTGCATTAGTCACCAACTATTCTAATATTTTCAATGACTTACTAAATGATAATGCAACTTTCTCTTTTGAAAAATAACATAAAAAGGAATGTCAGTTTTGGTAATACTCCAAAACTCCATTCTTCCTCTCCATCTTGCCTGTCCTTTGTTCCCGGAGTCTTTCCCTGCCCTAATACTGTACATGCTAGGTGATGAACTTCAAGGTTTTCATCAAGCCTTCAGAGGTATCCCAGAGGAGAAAAGAAGAATGAAAGAGATCCTGGAAGCTCTGAGTTCCACTCCAAGACTTCAATACACCCTTATTTAGCTGACCTGCATCGTTGTCATCCTCGCCGTTCTCTACCTGGTACTCCTCAAAATGGACTACATGCACAGTCCGTGTTTCACTTGAAATTAACTTTCTCCTCCTCTGACTTTGGCCCTGGCCATTTGGGTTCTCATCTCCTTCATCCTCAATGGTTCTCGAATTGTCCTTTCTTCAATATAGCTCATAGAATGAATCATTCAACCTTGTTTTTTTTCCTGTGTCTTGCAACGTGAATACATATGCAGAGGCACAACAGCAAACTTTGTAATGCTACTATAATACCAAATACCGAGGGTTAGATATATCAATATATATATATATGTTACAAATGTAAATGTATTACAAGTATTGTATACTAGTGAGTTTGTTTGCCCTTCGGGCAAACAAACTCGCTGTGGTCGAGCCTTCGGCTCTCCATTACCTTGGATAGCGATTAATTCATTTATTCTTCGCGAAATGGCAAACACTTATTTAAAGTACGTCCCATTGGAATACGTTACATATGGGGACGAAAGTCTTCATTTTTTATCAAAATCATTACTCCTATGATTTCCAGAGCCTAACTTGAAATCTTTTCATGTATCCCTTTTTGTAAGGGTGGAGAATACATTATGCAATACTTCCCTCCTATAATCTACGCTCATGAGGCATATTTCAAAAGTAGGATTTTTCCTGTACTCAGTCATAAAACAGGTACTTCTGAGTGAATTTTAAATTTTCTATTTCTGTTTCGTTGGATCAAAAAATAATTCACGTAAATAGGACATAAAAAAAAACTTTCCTGATTTTTTAAAACGAATATTTAATTTTATTCTGAAATGTAGACTCAGGGAACTCTATGCCACCCAGTTTCAGCCTTATACGTTTCCCCTTTCTGCTGGCGGTAAAAAATATATTTGGAAAAGCAACCCACCCAAAAGCTGTGCTCTGGGGAGCCGCTCAGCAAAAGTTGAATTTTTCCTTAAATAAACGCCACGTCCGTTATGCGTGCGCCAGCTGCTATTTTTTTTATTTCTGCCTGATTCGCTAGCATATTAAAAAAAATTCTTTAAAAACGTTACGTCCCCAAGAAATATGCCCCCTAAAAATATTTTGGAAATTTGACATTTGACATTTCAGCTGAGTGGTTCGCATGTCACGTTCTTGCCATGTTACAGCTTTCCAGGGGTCTCCGTTTGATTGAAGCAAAGAGAAGTATTTGAAAATATGTTCCTCGAAAAGGTGTGCCCCTATGGCGTGTATCACCAAAGTGGAATTTTTCCTGAACTCAAGATGTGAATAGCTACTTATGTCAGTGAGTCAGCTGCTCACGATCATCTATATATAATATGAAAGTAGAATTGTTTCTTTACTCAGCTATTCATCAGGTACTTCTTTGCCAAGTTTAAACTTTCTACCACCCTCCGTTTTGCTGAATCAGCAAATTTATGAAAATTTGGAAAATATCTGCCCTCGGGCGTTATAACAGTAAAGTACCATTTTTACCGAAATTAAACCTTAGTGAACTACATGCCCCACAAAGTTTCAATATTACACGTTTGCCCATTTCACTTGTGAAAAATCATGTTTGGAAAAGCCAACCCACCCAAAGGCTATGCCCGGAGGGGATGCACCATGAAAGCTGAATACCCCCTCAACTCAATAATATCACCTCACTTATACGTGTGCCAAGTTTCACCTTTCCATTTCTGTCCAATGCGCCATGACAATTTCTTTCTTTTGAAACATCGCCCCTCGAGAAATTTTCCCCCTTGTACCATGAAAGCTGAATACTCCCTCAACTCAATAATATCACCTCACTTATATTAATACGTGTGCCAAGTTTCACCTTTCCATTTCTGTCCAATGCGCCATGACAATTTCTTTTGAAACATCGCCCCTCGAGAAATTTCCCCCCGGGGATGTATCACGACTTAACATTTTTCTTTAACTCCTTATCTTGGTAGTCACATTCATGCAAAGTTCCAGCTGTCCATGTCCATCGGTTTATCTAATGGAAAAAAATTATGTGAAAACATTCTCCCTTTGAAATTCATGCCCCAGGCCATTTCATTCCAAAGTCTGAATTTTTCTGCACACAGCATCCCGGTAGGTAATTATGTACCAAGTTTCATCTTTCCACACTAGCTCTATACACCAGGACAAAAAAAAATACTTGAAAACGTCGGCCCCAAAAATATGCCCCCAGGGCATGGATCTAAAATTTTGCATTTCTCCTGAACTCATCGTGTCAGTAGGAACGTCCATGCCACGTTTCAGCTTTCCATGTCTCTCCGTTTTATTGAAGCAATGGGACATGGAAGGCAAGAGAAATAAAAAAAAGGCATGGAATGGTTAGGAATTGAACCCTGGCCTCACGATTACCGGTCCGATGTGCTACCACTACACCACCGAAACGGTGACATGCAATGGCTTCTTTCGATGACATCCTTATCCATCACGATATATATTTAAAAAAAACTTCTCCCCCCAAAATGTGTACCCCCAGGGCATGTACCTCCAAAGTCGGAGTTTTTCTGAACTCCGCACCCCAAAAGTTACATGTGTACCAAGTCTCAGATTTCTAACCTTTCTGGAACATGGTTAGAATTAGTGTCAGTCAGTCAGTCAGTCCGTCAGTCATGATCGTCTATATATATTAGATATGGGAATATCTGCGTGATTTAAATGTGGCACTCTGGATCTGAATCCTTGGGTGGATCTTGCAGATTTCAAACCGGCAGTTTGTTTCCCTCCATGTTTTCAATCAACACCACTTTTGCTAACATCTGCTGGGCCCCTTCGAAGCAATTAATTTTCGGTTCTGTGTCGACATATACACATTTTAACAGAAGCTGCGCCAGTAGAAGTTAATCGGAACCTTACTAGTGGAAATCTGCTAAGCAAAATCTATGGATTGGCTGGTAAGCCTTCGATGGCTTCCGCCCAAGTTCTTAGGGATATATTGTCATATGCGGATGGGGGAAGGATTGGATTAATTTCCAATCTGCAATGACGTGCAAATTGTAATTAATTTTTGTTAAGTTTAATGACCAGGAGTCGTGCAAGAAGGGCTGTTAGGCTCAGAACGAAAAATGTATTTGAAAATTCCGGAAAATTACCCACACAAGCGATATTGCATTCATTTAAATAAAAAAAAGTGAGGGACCGAGTTCTGTCCGTAACTGCCTTACAACAGAAAATATTCGGCCATAGGACGTCACATGAAAAATGTATAAATAGACTTCAATTATTTCAATGAAAACATTCACTCAAACCCGGGAAAAATGTATTTTTACATGTCAAATGAATTTTCAGTCTACTCAATTAAACATCCAGGACAAGTTCTTTGACGGTGGAGGGGCACGACTAGGATTCCAAAATTGGCAAACTCCTTTAATTGATGCCAAGCAAAAAAAACTAAAAGTTGAATTCCAAAGAGCCAAAATTGAAATAAATACATGAAATCACCTTCTCATATCAGATGTAACACAAAGCAAATTTCCTGTCCTTATCTACGACACTATTCCGTCTGTAGGCATGAAAACCTGGGGAGGTTTTTCAGGTCACCATTTATCACACCGTCTCCGTCTCCCCTGTGGTGGAGAAGCAAGAGGCGAAGCAAGAGAACCCTTGCACTTTCCTCAATCTGCCTCTCGAAACTATTGCAAGAAATATCTGGTATTTTGCACTCATTCAAAAGAAACCAATAGAGGCTTCTGATGATGTAGACATCGTCGTAGTTGAGACCGTGTATCTCGAACAAGGATCTCCACGGAAATGGAGGAGCTTACATCCACTCAGGAGGTGATAAGGGAGCATTTCAGTTATTTTTTAATGGGGTACTACGCGGCACGATCGCGTTTCATATATCAAATTGTGATTCTGCATCGCAAGCAAATTATTACCGAGGGGCTTAAGAGTGACTTGGCTGGTTGTAAAAATGAGGGATAATGGAACGACAGAGATACGTCTTCTCACCCTCTTCCTTCCCTATGATCGGGATAAGTGTCTCATCAGTGACATCGCAAGTAATTTTTTTGCGATTTCTCTACCAAATTGCATCACGTGATTGGTAGGCGCCGCATGACTCCCCTCAATCACTTCATGTGATTAGAAGGAGCCATGCGACTATTAGGAATCCATGTTGGGATACTTTTCTGCCGGTCCTCTTGCCATGTGTGACAAGAGGACCATGAAGCATTGATCGATGAAAGACTTGACACATTCTGACTAAATGCGTGTTGCAACGACGCGAAAACATAATGAACAATTCTTTCGCTGGCGATCTAGCAAATTTCACAACGAGCCACGACATCGATAATCGATTTAATATAAATGGGATTGACAGCAGCCAGAGCACTATTGGGCGCCGATTGCATGAAGCAGGGGCTAAATTTATACCTCCAATGTGCAAGCCTCTACCCTCTGAAGCCCATCGAAACAATCGTTTGAAATGGGCTGATGTCCACCTGTCTATTGATTGGGACCAGGTGATCTTGAATGAAACGACGTTGCGTCTGAATAACGTTAAAGGGCATGTCTGGAATCTGCCCGAAAAAAATTAAGCCACAGTGTGGGGTTGCATTTCGAGTGGAGTTTTCCGATCATATGCTTCAATGAGAACCTCGAAGACGCACTAATGCGCAACATCTACGAGTGCTATCTCTTGCTTTCAACCAGGGATCGATTTGGTCCCCAATCAACGACATGAAAACTGCAGGAAAACGATGATCCCAAGGACAAGTCAAAGGTGGCGACAAAGAAGATTGCCGAGAATGGGGTCGGAAAACTCGATTGGCAAGCCACTTCCCCGAGCTCAACGAAATATGTCGAAACTACTCAAGTTGGGGTTGCATGAGAAAAAACTCAGAATTCCTCAGTCTCTGGTGTCGGCAGTTAGATGGGATCGGAAGGCACTCCCGATTGCCTTGGCTGTTAGACTTGTACAAAGTATGAAAACTCGTGCATCGAAAGCAATTAAAAGTCAGTGATTTTACATTTCATTAGTAAACAGGATGTATCAATACTTTGTATAAAAAAAAGAAGGAAATAATCATCGGCTCCTCATGAAGTAAGGGGGGGAGACCTTTAACGAGTACTACAATTCTCACCAACAGCGCATACGTCATTGGATGGATTCGTGAATTGCATTGGTATAAAATGTGGTGATCATACATCACAGTATTCATGCACCAACAATAACTGCGAAAATGACATTAGATGATTAAATGTCATTCAATTTATTTCTAGTAATTTTTGGGAAAATCTCGTTAAGACGTTAAATCTCGTTAAATTGAGGTACCAGTTCGCAGGGTCTCATCTTTGGCTGGATCGACGCATTCACACCTCCAGGCAACGCCTCTCGGCTATCGAAAGAGGGTCCTCGTTTTGCACCTAATTTGCCAATCTGTTTCGTGCCATCCAGGCATGTAGTGATTATTGCGACCCTGATGCATGATCTAGTGTACCGACACCCATGATCTGCAATATTTTCCAAGAATCGCGCCGGTCAAGTTCAGTACTATTCTAACCATGATGCACATTCCATGCATGTGGACACACAGCTTCTAGTAGGCGCTTTTTCCTTCATTTTTATTCCTAATTATGAAGTCATTATGTCATCAAGAAAGTCATAACGTTACATGCAAGGAGAATGTGAATGTCAAGCGAGTGATAGAAACATGTGGAATGCATCTCTTATTCTACGTTCAGATCCCGTTCACTTAGAAACCTTCTGCAACAGATGGGAAAACCAAGGGTTTCTTCTCAGGAGTCAGGAGTCAGGAGTCAGGAGAGTTAGTGATATCAAGAGGTGTCATTCAATTTATTTCTAGTAATTTTTGGGAAAATCTCGTTAAGACGTTAAATCTCGTTAAATTGAGGTACCAGTTCGCAGGGTCTCATCTTTGGCTGGATCGACGCATTCACACCTCCAGGCAACACTTCTCGGCTATCGAAAGAGGGTCCTCGTTTTACACCTAATTTGCCAATCTGTTTCGTGCCATCCAGGCATGTAGTGTTTATTGCGACCCTGACGCATGATCTAGTGTACCGGCTCCCATGATCTGCAATATTTTCCAAGAATCGCGCCGGTCAAGTTCAGTACTATTCTAACCATGATGCACATTCCATGCATGTGGACACACAGGTTCTAGTAGGCGCTTTTTCCTTCATTTTTATTCTTAATTATGAAGTCATTATTTCATCAAGAAAGTCATAACGTTACATGCAAGGAGAATGTGAATGTCAAGCGAGTGACAGAAACATGTGGAATGCATCTCTTATTCTACGTTCAGATCCCGTTCACTTAGAAACCTTCTGGAACAGATGGGAAAACCAAGGGTTTCTTCTCAAGTACTTTCATCTGAAAGTTAGTTACTATGAAAGAAGATAAGAACGAAAGTTATATGTGCATATTCGGAAGTGCTGTTGAATTGTTACTTCGGAAAACCGCCAAGACATCCTTATTGCTTAGCTATGCAATAGCAGCGCTGCTTCTCTACTTTGTCTTCATAGATTCTCCTTCAATTATATAAAATCTAGAGAAACGCCTTATCCACGTTACTCTCCTTCGGCATCGCAACTCCAAAAGCTTCATCTACTTTTTCCAAATTCAGCAGCATCTCGGAACCCACTTCCGCCTCCACCCTACAACATTGTCTTTACACCATAGTATTTCACAAAAATGTATCATGAGAATCATATTCCTGAATCCAAGAAGCCTCTTAAGTCTTCATCGCATCTGTCGGACCTGACGTCATAATGTAATCAACAGTTTTACACTTTGAATTCCACATTTCCTTTATTATATGAATGCATGTACATTTCAGTACTATCTGCACTGGATTTGAACGTCACTCCCTCCCCTCTCCCCGACGCAGTAGCATGGATGAAACGAGAGAAGAATTTGAGGACTTTACTTGTTGACATTAGTTCCTTTGAAATTGGTGGAGAATTCCGGGTCTGTCTGTGGCTATTCTCGCAAGCCGTCGATGATACTTGTTTTCTACAGAAACGGAACTGACCTAGTCACTTGACTTCGTTTCCATGTTAAGACGTTTACCAATGAAATTTCGAAAGGGCAGACACACAGGTCGAAAAAAAGATTAGTTTCCCGTTTCTTTTCCAAACATGGTGTTCAATTTCATTGCGTTTAATTTTTTAAACGAAAATATATATGTCGCAGAGTCAAAATCAGGAATTGTGGTATCTTATTTACATCGACTTCTGCGATGGTTTCGAAGAAGGTAGCGGGGTGAGTACCTCGTATGACCCCACAAAATACGACTCCCTTGTTCCGTTTTCCGTTTGAAGGCACTATAGCTCCTAAACGAAACACCATAGAATTAAGCACACGAATACATGCTTACTTAAAATGATACATTCTGTAATTACTGAGCAAGCTGACTTTTATGGATTTTGAGACGGATTCAAAGTGAATGCCATTGCTTTTATTTGAGTCCTTCTGGAATGTTCCATGGTTTTTTTTTCTCCAATGTATCACTTCCTGAATGTATTGCACTGCCTGAAAATGCTGCATTCCTGACATTAAGCGTTCGCATTCTTAATTATTAATTGGCTAGTAATGTACAACTTTGGCCTTTTGTATTATGTTTTTAAAATATACGGGATTCAATCTAAGGTTGAATTTTAAAATTTCGAAGCCAATATCCAGACAGGCCCAGCCAGATTTGAAATGAAACTATCCAAGCATGCATTCTCAATCTCTTCCTGTCGAAGAGAGGCGAATAGAATAATGTGTTTCAAGAGTGTCTTGATTGGGAGAACTCAGGCTAATGGTGAAAGTCACGCGCTATTATACGAGGAATACCAAGTTCTTATAGAATGAGGCGTGAATCGGTACTAGCATTCTATTGGCTCTCACATTGTTAAGTCCGATGACATGGCTGATATCTTGTGAAGTCAACAAAATTACATCGAGAATACTTCGGAGGTGTACACTAACGACCTATATGCCAATTTTTCCTCCAATTCGTGAAGCAACTCCTATAAGTTAACATCTGGGAATAAATTTGTCTGTGATTGTACTTATGGTAAGGTAGAACATGGTGAAAGCAGGTTACAAATGTTGTGCATTGCTGTGATTCTAGTTCGTCGTGGTTGTCGGTATGTCGCTCCTAAATATTTTTTCTTGCTTCAGCGGGCACTTCAGATGCTTCGCAACTAAGATATTCAGGGAAGTCATGCTCTTTTTGCAAGCCAGCAAATTTAAGTACAAAAATTAAAGGACTGCCTTGGAATCTCTGAAAGCCCTGTTCTCGGGATGCGAAAACCAAGTAATACATGTCTCATTGTTTAAGACGATTAAGTTCATCTTTTTACAGGAATGATCGCCGCTCACAACAGAGTTATCCCAGGAAACACCAATATAATAATAAAAATCAATATAAACATGCTTGGGCGTCTGTATGTCCGCAGTGCCATGTACGCATGCGCGGCGCTTCTTCAGTGTGGATCTAGGTGTCTGTCTCGCTCTTTCGAGCTCGCAGCTTCCCAACGGCAATTGCGGCTGTCGGATCCATTTTCAAGAATGTAATATTCCGATATCCCGGAAGGGGGGGGGGAAGACTTAAGATAGCATGACGAAAGAAAAACAATGGAGAGTCCGGGAGTCGATCTCGGGGCCAATAATTGGTGAACAAGAACATTTACTCTGCACCACCGAACCAGATACAATCAGAGATCCCTTCCTATGCCATAGCGATGAGAGGGTCACTGAGTTTTTGGGCCGCCGAATGAACTCGGGAATTCTTGGAGAAGAGCTCGTGGAATTCTTCCACGGCTCGGCTACTTTAACGTTGATATGGTAGGGAAAGAACGTATCACTCTTGGCGGTTTATACCTCCACGTTGCATTAACTTTATTTTAATACGGCGAACGCCACCGTTCATGCACAAGCATTCAGCCAACATTGATTTTATGCGCTCTATTCTTGATACAAGCATCCGTATTAAATCACCGTTCACTCATTGGACTATTTTGTTATTCCAGATCGCTATTGTGCTGCTTCTACCGTTGGTTTTTTTTTGCGAACTCTAATTGGGCTTGTCAAATTGTTTAGTCGACCTGCCGTAATGCATTTCGATCAAGGAGATATTTGATTTACATCAGATAAGACCGTGGCTGAATTGTTGATTATCGGAAGTTTTCTTGCAGCAAACAACCATGAAGGTCACTTCGAGTATAATTAAATAATTTTCGTGTGCTTCTGACATTGTAGAGATTTCTGAAGACTTACGGAATATTAAAGAAAAATAGAGTTTCAAAGTAAATAATATATGAAATAATATGAAAGCTAATTTTCAATGGCTTTCCCTTACCTCAACCACCCCCCCCCCCTCTCTACGAGACTCACTTTAAGCCTAAGCTTAACCAACGGACTGCCTCCATGTCAAGCCAAGGCCTACCTCATTTCTTTCAATAGAAACTTAATTCTCGACTTACAGTGCCAATGAGGCCAACAAGTGTGAATCTGTTGCCTTGCCGCATAGACCACTGCGGCGCGGTAGCTCACACCTCATACTTATGCCCATCTTTTTGAGGACTTCGGTCGATTTGAGGACTGTCTCGCGTTTCATTGACCGTTTTAGTGGGACGTAGAACATTAGACCTATCCGGAGGAGGAACCATCTCGAATAAGTCTGAGGAGAGAATGCCTTCAAGAAGCGTGAAATCCAGGTTATGCGCCATCCTGTTAATTCAGGGATGTCCAAATAAGATATACGAGTATACAGGTACATATCCCGCCACATCGATCTATAACAGCTACCACCGCTTCATTCTCAGCTCAACTCATGAACTCAGAGCAAAATCATGTCACATAATAAACAGAAGATCCGGACGCCAAGATGGCGGTTGAAACAGTCTCGAATATGGCATAATTTCGTCACGGTATCCAGCAACACTGGAGGACGGTACCGAAGCAAGCACTCTAAGCCTAACTGAACGAATCTGTTTAATTAATCTTAATCTGTTTAAAGAATCGGTTTAATTCGTGCGCATGCTCCGTTTCATGATAGAAGCATTATTTGAATATCATCTAGGCACGATCTCCATTCTCTGAATCCACTTTTTTAAGTTCCCCCGGAAGCAGAAGGACACCGACGCGATTACTGCGGTTTAATAAGAGGCTACACTCGCTCCACGCAACCTTCGGCAGTGATCATGATTTGGATTCATCCCCGAAAACAGGGCGTCGTGGTCTCATGGAATAATATGACTTGCATGTGTCCACCCCCTCAGAATTATCCAGGTTTCTGTTTAGTTGTGCCAAATATATCCAGGAAGCCAAATTCCTTCCCAGGCGTCGTTTTGGAGAAAATATCAAGTACTGTGTCAAAAGTACTATGGGTGCGTATTGATCGCATGTAAATGTTAACTAACCTTGTTGGGTAAGTAGTCGCCATCACATTTTCCTGTCAGGAAATTTTGTTTGTTCGCATGTCTCGCCAGATGTCTCGCCTGACATCTCTTGATGTAACGTTGGCTGGACAAAGTTCTCTCAATATCTCTCCTTTCAACATCGAATCAACATTCAATCAATGTTAAAGGATTGATGCCATACTGAAACGTTGTTTCAATTAATGTGTGAGCAAAGCTGACGCAGTGAAGTTGTTTCACGTGAGTCCGTCCTTTCTTTGGATAATCTACATTACTTTGATACGTTCTAAAGGCATTCACCATACGCAGGTAGAAATGTTAAGCAGTAATAATAAAAAACACAGAATCATGTGGGAAACACTATATGAAGACCATGTACCATTAAGACGGTCCCAGAAAAGCACATCTGTAATAATAGTAAGGAAAATAGGAATGATTTCAGCAGCCATTAAATTTCAAGTTTAATTAGAATATCCCTTTAATGCATGACGTAGCAGGTATGCTACGTACCAAAGAAACATTTTTAGAATGCGCAGGTAGCGAGCTCCTAAGGCAAATCTGTTCTTAGCAGATGTGCAACATCCCGGTCCTTATACCTAGGAACTATGAGGTCGCTAAGTGCCATACACTCCTGGTGGTAATTAAATTAAAACCAATCTGGTTTCGTCGTATGGCAGATTGAAGCTTTTGACATTTTTCATTTAATTTTTTTAGTATTTACGCTAATCCAGGGTCCAGGCTCTTCTGTATTTTTGCATTTTCTTTTGTGCTCTCTCGCATCCATGCATCGTGGGTTAGAAAGCTGAAAATGCTGTTAGAAGCAAATGAGGAACAATAACATTTTCGGGCCCCTGCTTAAAAATTTGATCCACAATTTGTTCCCACTCTTGACCTGTGTTCTAGGACGTGAGTGAAACCTACCAGATTTTTTTCGCCGAAGAAGAAAAAAACATGCATTAAAGGGATATATCTAGCTAGTGTCGTCACGTCACTTCTCCTACACCAAGCCCTCGATGGCTTGCATGAACGCGTCGGTCCCAATTTCAGGAAACATTTCGGACAACAAGGTTTTGAATCGTTGCTCCTAGTTATGCCAGGCGAAAATGCGATTTTGCTTCTTCGATGTGACGAAATTCGAGTGCCATTCAGACACTTTTATTTCCTCTAAATCGAACGTTCCTCTTAAAATAAAATATTTCCTGATAGATCGGCTGAAGTAATTGCAAACACTGAGGGAGAAATCATTGTAAAAAAAAAAGCATTTACTGTATATATCGATATTTCGACCGTGAATGGTCCAGCATTGAGTGAACGATGGCCCAATGTGAGTGTATAAACGGTGACGGTCACTGCGTTGCATCCATGTTGAAGTAACATGAGTCTAACGACAGTGGCACATTCAATCCACACCCAGTCAATAATGATTCAACGCCTCATTCCAAACGTCACGTCGTTGGATATATCAGGGTGAAAATAACAGATTTGTTCTGATTTTGAACTCCTGCTGTACATCACGTGAGCCCAACGTGCTATCAGGCGAGCCACTGACCCTGAACTTCGCGGATATAACCCTATTATGGCCCTAGTTTCAGTTACCACCCTACGAAAGTGTGACGCAGAACCCTCAAAGATTTAATGGGAGTAACTAGGTACTTCCATTAAACTTCCATCTCAGTACCATCATTCCCCCAAAAAGATGACTTTAATACCATGGCTGCAACACCTGAATTGCAAAAATCATCCTCATGTCATCCTATCACATCACTCCAGTCTGTCCAGATATTTAAAATGAATTATGAAAGACCAGCATCCGGAAATGGCCCAGACATTGCATGGACTTCTGAAGTGCATGACCTAGAGAACTGCAGTCCAGATCAGTCAACTACTATTGAGACAATATCCATGGAGGATGAGGTGAGCGAAATGCTATGCCTGATTGTTTGAATTGAATCAAATAACTGTTTCTGAAAAGTATTCCATTTATTATTGTTGAATTGGAATGTGAGGAATCCGTGGAACGACAGGTGGAGCAGATTTAATACTGACTATACAGGTTGTCCCATATATCAATAGATAGAGCCGCCCTCCACAACCCAAACCAAAAGTGCTACACATATGCATAGCATTGTAAAGCACATCTATCGACTATTCTAACAACATCTTTATCTTTCCCAGATGGCTTGTGGTGACTCGGAAAAATTGAGATTCGTAGATCGCATTCGCGCCGTCACTTTCCGAGAAGCATGAGATGCTGGTGCTGAGTTTATTAGTCGATCGTGGATCGCTAAGAAGGTAAAAGGTTCGAAAATTTCGTGATGATTAACTGGAATGAAAGCCCCTACGAGTGTGAAATGTCTACTGGACATATTGGAATCGGAGGTCGCTGCATTTCGGACGTTTCTTGGGAGATCATCAGGAACGAGGCCGACAAACAAAAGAAAAGTGTCCGAGTCGCACCTCCTGTCCCACCTCCCTGTTCTGCCGACTTCTTCAATCCTACCCTGCTCGGATCAAGGCGGTTCTTGAAGCGCGAGGAGGACACACCGACGATTAAAATATGTGGCCTAGAATAGTCGATAGATGTGCTTTACTCTCATACATTCTCATACATATGTCGTACATATGTGCAGCATTTTTGGTTTGGACTGTGGAGGGGGGCTCTATCTATATGGGACACCCTGTATGTTGTCTCTCGAAATGATACTTTTTCGTTCCATGTCCCTTCTTCGACGGACCCTTCTTCGTCCGGACACTCCTTCGCCATTTTTTCTCGACTACATTTTAGTCTTTTAAAATGGCTGAACCCCATATGACGAAAGTCGTTCAAAGAAACGTCCAGTCGAAGAAGTGTCTTTCGAAGAAATGACATGGAATCCTTTTTTAAATCTTATCTTGGATATTTCACATTTGTGAATTCATATTTTTTCAGACAGAGGATTACACTCCACCAGAAGGGCTTCTGGGTGAGATGTCAAAAGAGTGGAACTGGAAAACATGTGTTGTAAGACTCATGTCTACCATTTTCACCCAGAAAGAAATACTGGCATCTACACCATTGTGCTCTCATTTTCGTCCAGCATTAGACCCTAAAGAAAGGAAATTCATTGAAGGTAGGGGATATTTTCCTATTCGTGGAAAGATTTTCATGCTACTAGAATTGTCCTTCCTTGGGAATCGTCATTAGATCATGAAGCATGACGAGGAAATAATAGCTTTAAAAACTATTTCTAGCAAAGAATCATTTACCCTTTGAACGTCAAGCACATATACGTGTACTTTCATCCCTGGGCACAATACACGAAAATTTCTAAGGATAAAGGTCTTCTAACATAACTCATTCTCGGCATAAATTTTCATCCAGGCATGTTACACATCTGCTCATTCACAGCAAATTCATATC